>JAQFVV010012561.1:1467395-1764165 GCA_028023455.1 Epiperipatus broadwayi | reverse complement strand
TCTAGTTTCTCAGAGTTGGTTTCCATCTCAGCTCTAAGTTCATTAGAATTAATTTTCATCTCAGCTCTAAGTTCCTCTTTTAGTTCATCAGAGTTGGTTTTTATTTCAGCTCTAAGATCTGCTTTTAACTCTGCTTTAAATTTTTCCATAAAATCTCTTAAATCAAAATCACCAATAACTGGCATTTCATTACTGTTTGTTATCCATTATTATTTAAACTTCAATATTATATACTCATACAAAAAATCTAAGATATATATATTTCATACGATGGAATTAACTTCCATTATATATATTTCTAAGTAGTAATTACCACAGATCAAGGGTTTACCATCTCCAATCATTATCCCAACAAGCAATTACTCAACTAAGCAAAGTACAAGCCTTTTAATTTTATTATACATAGTAGCTATCCAACAATCTAAATTTTAGTTATTAGAACACATGAACTTTTTGGTTTATATATATATATATATATATATATATAAACCAAGTAATGATATATATATATATATATATATATATATATATATTGTACCCTTACTTCTCGATGTATAATATAATTTGAAATACCACTAGCTCAATTAAATTATTATGCTTAATTAAAATTTGCATATCTATCTTTAATATACTTTTATATTATCGTATCCTAATTAAATTTATTATCAATTATCAAAATCAATATAGTTCTATAGTATGTACTAATTAAATAAGTATCTATCAAAATCATGAGACTGTGAAGTAAAGTTACAAAGTAATAAGTAGATTTACATTGAGTCAATATCTTCCAAGACATTGTCTCAATGGCATAAGAATACTGTCACCTCCTTATTAACTTACTACTACCTCTACAGCATTCTTATGGCTTTTAATAAAATAAACTATCTTTAGTAATAATAAAATAAATAAATCTTAACTTTTAATTTTTAAAATATAATTAAATAATCTCAGGTTCTTCTAATTATCTTAAAGTAATGATAACTCATGTAAATAAGTATGATATGGGATTTTATATCAAACCTAAATACACCTAACTTATTTTAATAATTATAATACTAATCTTAAAGTATAACTTAATCTTCTCTATTACTGTTATATCAATACTCATTAATTAAATAATCATATGTATATCTTTTATTTTCATATAGTATCTTAATTTTGGAATAGATCAAAATCTTATAATTTAATAATCTGTGGCAATAAATAATATTGTACTCTTATATTATGCATTATAATTACTCTATGACCATTGTAATATGATGTAATAATGTCAATCAATTCTCATAAATGATAATCAGGAAAATATTGTATTTATTTCTAAAATAATATTAATAAATTCACATTGTGCAAATATTATGTTTCTTCAAATTATCTGCTGTCAAATGCTGTGGTGCAAAATAATGAACTCGACACACTTTTAAAACAAATTAAACAAATTTATTAACATTAACTTTGATTAAGAATTTATTTACAATATTTACAGTTCAAAATTATGAAAACAAAGAAAATAAAAATAAGAAAATAATAATACAAAATGTTTACACTGTTATTAGCTCATACTCCTATTAAATAATCTATACATTCTTTTAAAATGCTATACTAATAATATTGAAGTATGTTTTTAAAACTTAGACTTTAAATACACATCAGTAAGCTTCAATTATTACAAATAATTCTATGTAAATACTGTTTATGTAGCATATGCAAACAATTAACCTTCAATAATTAAAATTGCTACATTAATAAAGTATTACTGTTATTCATTCCATAATGTAATAGTATGTATTCACTTTATTATTAGTACTACTTTAATATTATAATAGAAATTAATGTATCTGTGTAATGTAATAACAAATAATTGATTATAACTTTATATTTCACTTAATGCAATTCATGCTACAGGTTTTATCAAATATGCATTACATATATGTGTTGTTGAAATAACAATATTATTCAAATCATTCATTAATTTCAAATTAATAAAGTATTATATTAGATAAATTTTATGATTCTTTTCTATGTAAAATTATTACTTCATTTTATGTGTTATACTACTCCTTCTTAATAAATTTCTATCTACAAAAACATCCTCTAAACTTATTTAAAATTTCCGGAAAACAACTTTCAACTCTAAATAAAATACTAATTCCAAACTATTTATGCTTCGTCATCTATTTTCGGTAAATCTTTAATCCAACATAAACTTCTACATAAAACTTAACTTAATTTATCCAATAAACAAAATAAAATACAGACTTTTAACTCTCTTCCTAATTTGCAATAAAAAATAATTACCTATAAATAATAAATATAATTCTAATACTATAACATAAAAACAATATCAAAATTTATTAACGAAAGAATCACACAATTATTTCTAAGCTTCTTATGTAATGTTGCATCGTATTTATTTCATAAATTCAAATTATGCATATTTAAATAAAACTGTCACTGCTAATATAATGTGTGTGTATTTTTTAAAATAATCATACATTCATTCAAAACAACATAATATTTGGTTGATCTAAATAAAACATATTAAATACATCAAAATTATTATTATTATACAATTTTTACCATAGATAATGAATTAATGTCCAGTCCATCTTCCAATATTCTTCGGAATTACAGCTTCATAAAATAATTCACATTTATACTCACGATCATACTTTAAAATATTCTGTGTTATATTAATTATAAAATAAACTCATGCAATTAATCATTATATTATTTTTTAGTTATTATTTAAAGATATGTACCTATCTTATTTTAATAAATTAATAATATTTAATTTTTATATTAGATAAATAAAACAGAGTTCATATTACGTAATTCCAGCGATGTTTCCTTTTCACCATAAAGTTCTTTAATCCGAGGCACACATTCACTAGAACACTATTTCCTGTTTCCGGTCCAACACGTGTTTTTTTAAAAGTTTATGAAAAATGAAAACGTTCTTTTAAAATAAAATAGAAATTAATTCTTCCATAAGAAATAAAATAAAATTAAAATAGTTTATAGGATCCTGGTTTAGTTCTTTTAAAAATATTATTCAAAAGTTATTATTTTAATTTAGTCTATAGTTTATAAAAATTTATATTTAATTATTTTTAAATTAACTTGGACGTCCACATATTACTTGCACATTCCATAACCAAAATATCCAGGTAAGAATAAGCTTCTTTATCTATAAACGACCATCGTTTAAATTATTTTAATATAATAATTTTTATTATATTAAGACTTTTAGTTAATATATTTTCAACTTATTTGCCTTTCAAAATTGTCAACATTCAGTCTTTTAAACATAAAGACTTAACAAGGCAAGTATTTATAAAACTACTTTCATTTCTAATATCTTTACTTAAGATATATTTAAATTTATAGCTTGCAAAAATACTTTCTTCATAAAGAAGTATTTTATTCTCTAAAATATCTATTTTCTAATAGTCACTAGTAATTAGCTTTTAAAATTATATACTGTCCAAAATACTACTTTTCTCCATCTCGTAATTTTCCGAACTAATCCAGCGTTTGTCGTATCTCTAGTATAAAGTTTCCGATATATTTTCACTATATATGATGTTCCCATGACCATTTGCATGTAAATTGAGCTTAATAAAGAGACGATTGATAGGAAAATTTAAATTAACACTGCATGTCTATTATTTAAAAACTTTTATAGATTATTTATAACGACACTCTTGTAATTTTTTTTAAAAATGATTTTAGAGCGTCTATAAATTTACTTAGCTATTTTCCTAATAGCACAATTAACTTGAAAATTCAATCACGAAGTCCTCTCCTAACAATTGAACTGAGCTTTTATACCAGAAGAAACTTCCCATTTGATTGGTAGATTAAACAATCAACTTTGCTGGCTTATTTACATATTTACCAACAACACAAAATTAAAAATAAATAATGACTTATTTAATATTTAATATTTATTACATTATTACATTTTTAAAATAATTCTTATCGTTTATTTAAATCCATTAAACACTTTTAAAAAATATTATTATTTCACTTGATTTTAATTTTAACTTTTATAAGATTATTTTTAAATAAACTAAATATTTTTATACGTCATATTTTTAAAACAATATTTTTAAAATCAGATTTAATATTCTACATTGATTTATCTTTATTTTATCTCGTGATAGCTCACGTATTATTTATAAATTTTATAACATGATTTTTTAAAATAGTTTTGCAACTTTATTAGATAACTTCCAAGCATGTGTGTGTAAATTTAACTAACATCTGTTTTTTTTTATAACACAAGAAACGCTTCTCATCGTCTAAAAATAAACTAAATTGCATTTTTTAAAATAAATATTTTTTAAATAAATAAGATATTATAATAGATTTTAAAATAATTATCCAATATTATTAAAATCAAATATTAGTCTTCTATTTAAGTACTTACAATAATTAAAATATTTATATTCTTTTATAATATTATTTTATCAACAATAAATATATGCATTTAATCTTACTTGTCTTTTAAACACTTTTAGCTTTAAATACCTATTTATTAAATATATTAATGCAGTATTGATTATGGCCATTTTTCTCCCAACCATATATTATAATCATCATCATTTAAAATGTCTCTCTCAATATCAGCACAATTTTACATATTAAATACTCATAGATTGCTTTCATTAAATCTTTTGAAATATTACCATAAGCAAAATCAACATCACATATTCAAATATATCTTAAATTTAAAATTTTTAATAGATTAGCACATAAATGGTGACCCATACAAAAGGGCACAATATATATCATCTATCACCATTACATCAACAAATTTCTCTAAAAATATATATATATAGAGAGTAACAACTGAGATCACTAACAAACATTTATTTATATGTAATGATACTGAGAATTATATTGAAATGTGGAAATTTCATATCAAATTCAATATAACCTTGAAGTATTTAAAATATAATAAAATGCTCACATGCCTTAAAAATAAGTAATTCAATAATATTGTGAGACAATTTTCTCACTCAAGATAATGGTAGTTAAGCATAAAATTATTAAATTGATACTTATAAATATTCTGGAACTTAAAACTTAATACCATTTCATATATGTAAAAGAAAATCAATTTCACTAATTATTAAGTTTTGAACCTGAACATTATTTTACTAAAATTGTAATAGTGCAATTTGTCATCAACAAACATTTACTAATTGAACTTCATGTTTAAAAGTCACATATAATGGAAAATAAAACATTGATATGTTTGTTTTTCAAGCCCTAGTTGATGATCAAATGTAATAGATTATTTGTCACCAACAATAATCAATTAATTGAGCCCCTAAATTTTGTGCTATATATTTAGGTTATAAACTCGTCCATTCCTCTAAAGATCTGACAGATACTGACAGCCAAAAGAATGATTAGCATTTCACAATTTTGAGATAGATAAAAGAATTCAATCACCGCTACTAAAACATACAATGTTACATAAACACTCAGATGATCACCACATTTCAGTCTCTCTAAGCTACTACAGCCCATAATAGTTTTCTGCAAACAATATTGCACTTCCCTGCTTACACTCAAGTCTTAGGGGCTGTTATTTATAAAATATTGCCTTGCTCATCTTTGGGAGTCTTAGAGACAAATATTATACATATATCAAAAAGAACTATATCTTACTCATTCTGGAGTCTTAGAGGTAAAATCATGACAGGACTACTGTTAACTGCTTCATGATAAATAGTAACTAACATCACAATTTGGGTTGGAGCAGTTAATGAGATCAATCAGTCACACGTGACATGAATACATCACATCCTCAAGACAATGACAAAAATTCCCCATCCAACATCAAGATTTGCAACAGAACCAATCAAACTTCAACAATCAAATATCCAATCCAACTTTAAAAAATTATAGATTTTCTACAACACAAACTTTCCAAATATGGACAAAATTATAATTTAACGCCATCAATATAATTTTTAAATTCAAACTAAGCTATTTCATGACTGTATTTATCTGTCATCATAAAAAAATGCAATAACAGTAACCATCACAACATAAAGCCAAAATATTTATATATATATATATATAAATGCACAAAATGCTCTTTTTTTAAACTATACATCTCACATCAATATATATACTACACATCTCTCAGGTATGTGGTGTATTTCAAGCCCTAATTAGCTTATTTCAAGCCCCACGTTGGTGCACCAAATGCAATGTAGGTAGATAAACATATGCTGACCACGTTGTGGCATCCAAATGTAATGGAACATCAATATATGAGAAAAAATAATGCTCCAAATGTTGGATGACAAATGTAATGGTATATTATGTAATCTAAATGATATCAAACAAAAATACACATATGAAGAAAGAAGGCTTCAAACATTGGTGCAAAAATGTAATGGAATGCCTATCCAAAATTGAAATGGCCCTAATCATTGGGAAAACCAAATGTAATGGAATCACAATTGCTCTATCTTCATAAATGAATCATAATGAATCAAACTTTACATTTTAGGCATCAAATATAATGGAATGACTATCAACAGTCCTTAATTAATCATGTCCGCATGTTGATGGTGCCAAATGTAATAGAACATATTTATCATCTAATTTAAATAATATAAACATAGCACATCATACACATAAAGAAAGATCTTAACAATCTAAGTGAATCCAATTGTTGAGAAAGTCAAATATAATAGATTGTATAATTTAAATGAAGAAAGATAAAATTATCCCAGTTATATTTAAATAAATTGTTTATATGCCCTTCCAACTAGCTATTCATGAAATAAGTCCAAAATCATACAGAGCAATAATAAGACCTTTCATTATAATTTATTCTCAAGGTTGATATGACAAACTAACAAAATATATATTAGAAGCAAAGGGAATTCTATTGAATCTAATATACACACCAAATAAGTAAAATTATATATATATATATATATACATACCAATGAACAATGAACAATAATATGTGTAAGTGACCGAAAGACTAAATGATAAGTGAAATATGAAGTTATTCTTTATATTGTGAATTCAATAAACTTCATAATGACTCTGGCACTAAAAAAAACAAAATAAGAATAAAATATTAATACTCTTCCAAATAAATTACAAAGGCATTACTTATAAAACAAATAGTACATCCTTTATTTCTATATTATGGTTTGATATTAAGTATTATCAGGGTTTTAAATAGTTTTATAAATACAAACTCAAATACAAAAAAATATACATATATACTTGCAATAAGAATATATATATATATATATATATATATATATATTCTTATTGCAAGTATATATATATATATATATATATATATATTAAATAGATAAAGAAATATTTGTGCTTAACAAGTATGCATTAATATAAACACAAATTTATATCTATATTTTCCAAATATTCAAAATTAAAAAAAAAAGTAAATAAAAGTATATTATATACATCAAATATGTGAATTGTTGTTTAGATCTATATAAGAGTTATCATATGAAGTTAAAATGAAAATAGATAAATAGATAAGTGAATAATTGAATGGTAAAATATTGTAAATTAATAAAATAGATAATAAATATATAATATAAAAAAAATTAAGTTATATAAATAATAGAATTTTTTTATAATAAAATTTGTGAATATAAATTTCACTTATTAAAATATACAAATAACAACCCATATGCAACCCAAACTTATATGCCATGCTTTAAAATTTTAAATTACTTAAGTGTTAATTTTGACATTTGTTAAATGTTTTTTTTTTTTTTTGTTTTAGAAAACAAGATGCTTTCTAATTAAAAATAAAAGTAAAAAAAAAAAAGAATTTTGATCTCAAAAATATATATATCATTTACACTAATAAAATTATTTATTACCTTTTTTTAAAGTTTGACTTGTTAATTTTTTTTTCAAAAGTCAATTCGTTCCATTGTTTTATTCTCTTATATTTTTTTAATATTATAATGCATTCTATCCCAGGATAAATTGAAGAAATACCACATTGGAGAAAATTATCAGTTTTCAAACACACATATATATTTCAATTTTTTAAGATTTTTCTCCTTAAAAAAATAATATTTGATATGTTGAATCCAATATATTAACTAATTTTAGTTGCTTCTAGATTGTTATTAGATATACCATTATAGATTCCAGACAGCTATATCAAATTTCCGCTTCAGACGCGATGAAATTCATGTATTGAAATTTGCCTAGTTTTTATTTTTAAATTGCCTTGGGATAAAAGAAAAGAAATGGTGCAGCCCCCTGGCTGCGATATATATATTAGCTAATCATGGTTTATGTGTTTACTACAGTAATTTGTCTTATTCAATTATTCTCAAAAATGGCAATTCCAAAGAAACAACGTACAACTAATTTTTTGATCCTTTTGTTTTTTTAATAACTATCTTAATAATGGCCTCATTTGTTGTTGCTGTTATTCTCCATGCTCCAGCAAATGCAGTTTTTAAAACCATTGTTACATATGTTTTCTTTTAAACAATTAACATTAAAAAAAATAAATAAAAATATCAATCATATAAAAAATATTAAATCGTAAATTTATTTGACAGCTTTAAAAAAATATATATACATAAATAATAACATTGCATTTTTTTAATAATCACTACAAATAAAATAATCTTTTTTATAATCAACAATTTATATGTCTTTATTTATCTATAATGATTAAATATTCACAGCGATGTACCATCAACAAATAAATAAAATAATAAATCCAAACAACTATAACTAGTAACCATAAATAATAATAATATTCCATATATAAACAGCAAATCAAAGATATTTTTTTTTAATAACAACAAATGATTTTTTTAAACTATAAGTAGATTTATCGATCTTTTACTATATATATATATATATATATATATTTATAATTAAAATAAATCATAGGATATGATATAATATAAAACATCTTTATATAAAAGTAGTAATATAAATAATAGTAATAATCACACATATAAAAGATCTTTTTTGCAAATATTAATTTTTGCCCTTTTCAATGTGCTTGAACTATTTTACAATTATAACTGACATTGCATACATAGTGAAATCTTTTATATAGAAAATTACCTATAACATAATAAAACAATGCAATATTTTTAAAGCAGAAAAAAAAACTGTATAAATTTCCATTTATTTATCATTAGCCAATTATTAGTAAAATTAATTACTATATTATATATATTCATACAATTATTTTTATTGTAATTAATGTAATTGGTTTTATATATCTTCCTTCTATTGAGTTCTTTAATATACTTTAAGATTTTATATTTTTTACACAATGTATGGTATGGCCATATTTTAAATAATCAATAGATAAGGCAAATCTATAATCTGTTCTATTAATTGCATCACTATACTCTTTTGTGTTTTCCTCTAATTGTTTCCCTGTATGTCTATAGTAAACAATACTACATCTTTTACAAGCTAATTTTATATTCAATACCTATTTTATATTGCATAATAATGCAGTTAATTCTCCTGTACTCTGACAGATTTCTTTGTTCTCACTAGATTTAAGATTTCAACTTTCACTTTAATATTAAACCATTATTAATCAGAATATAATAATTTTGATCTCATTTGATAAATATTTTTATTTGAAAATTAAATAAATTTTAAAAAAATCACATTTGGTTTTCAGAATTATTTTAAAAATTAGATTTTAATAAAAAAAACACTGTCACATCATCAAATTTCAGGTGAATCAGATTCAATTTGCAAAATAAATGACCTCTTCTTATTTTGATAATTGTTTTAAAAATTGGAACAAATTATTTTAAAAACTGGCTTCTCTGACTATAATCATAATCGGCTTTAACTTTCTCTAAAACCAGCAATTTTTACATTATTATAGCAAATTTATTTTCATTTTAAAGCTGTTGTGATGTGATGCACTGTTATTTCTCCTTATACGAAGTCAGAAATCTCTTAGCAACTATGCCTAGAGAAATCTATTAGCCACTTTACCTTCCCTTTCCATTTCCACCCTAAGGTACCATAATCTGCTCCATCCCATTTCCACAACATAATTTTTGTAAACTCCATGGCCCTCATATCTAAATTTTTTTATCTTTTCTCAAACCCAGCATAAAAATCAATAACCTACTTTTTGTATAATCACTTTGTTCATATTTATTCTTCCATAACTTCATTATTTGTATCGTTTCCACTTTCAAACATTTATATTGAATTAATAGATGCTTAATATTTTCTATGCCTTGCTTACACAACTTGCAGACTAAATCACCCATATTTTTCTATTTACATGTATATTTCCGTGTTGCTAAAGGTCCCATTTGAACCTTAAACAATAAACTACTTTTCTTGCTATTATCATAAATTAACTCACTCACGATGTTCTGTTTACTTCTATATATACTTAAACTCTTTTTACTTTCCATACTAGTTCTTTGCCTCTCCAACTCCATATTCTTTCTTAATGCATCTATTCTTCTATTAAATTTCTTACCACTATAACACTCAACAATCCTCCTAACACAATCATCCCACTTTTTATAAGTATACTGATATAAAACTCTATCCAAATCTTCTGCATACCACATTACCTTTCTCAAGCATCTTGTTACCTGCCCTTTATTCATAACCCAATTCAATACTATTTTTGCTATTCTTTTATTATCCATAAGCTGTAATCTACTGAATGTTTTCATTTTGATTTTTGCATCTCTCATATAAAAAAACTTGACCATCCCATTTCTCCTTGAATTGCCTCCATTGCTGTCCACACATCTGCATCTAATGCATGTCTTACTACTTCCTTTATGATTTTTCTAAGTGATCTAATACCCCTTTACTAACACATAACCATTGTGATATGATGTGATCGACTGTGACTTCTCTTTATACAGAGTTAGGAAGCTCTCAGCAACAATGCCCAGAGAAACCTGCTAACCATTGTACCTTCTCTTTCTATTTCCCATTTTAAGATTTCTCACATCCTGCTCTATCCATTTTCCTCAATATAATCTTTGTCACCTCCATGACCTTTATATCTAATTCCCCCTTATCTTTTTGCAGATACAGCATAAAAATCAATAAACCACTTTCTGTATAATCAGTTTTTTTATATTTATTCTTCCATAACTTTATTATTTGTATCATTTCTGCTTTCAAGCATTTACATTCAGTTAACAGATGCCTAATATTTTGTATGCCTCCTTACACAACTTGCAGACTAAATCACCCATATTTTTCCATTTACATGTATAATCCCCTGTTGCTAAAGATCCTGTTTGAGCCTTAAACATAAACTACTTTCCCTGCTATTATTATAAATTAACTCACACCTAATATTCTGTTACTTCTATATATATTTAAACTGTTTTTACCCTTCATACTAGTTCCCCATCTCTTCAACTTCCTATTTTTTAATAATGCATCTATTCTCCTATCTGATTCTTTACCACTATAACACATAACAACTAACACAATCATACCACATTTTGCACAGGTATACTGATATAAATTCTCTATCAAAATCTTCTGCATATCACATTACTTTTCTCATCCATCTTGTTGCCTGCTCTTTACTTGTAATCCAATTAAATACTATTTTGGCTATTCTTTTATTATCCATAAACTGCAATCTACTGAAAATTTTTATTTTGCTTTTTGCATCTCTCATATAAAAAACTTTGACCATCCCATTTCTCTTTGAATTGCCTTCTTTGCCATTCACACATCTGCATCTAATGCATGTCTTCGTATTTCTCTTTGGTACTTTTTTCAAGTAATTTAATACCCATTTACTAACACATAAAACATCATTACCATATGTTAACCTTGCTACCACCACTCCTTTCCATAGAATCCTAGCTACATCATATTTATTATATGAAAACACTGTTAATTTCCTTATTAATCCTTTTTTTTCTTTGCTTCATTTATCAATTTTTTCTCCCATTGATCCAAGAAATTTCTCTGATTAATTAAGATGATTTCCAAATAGTTATATCTATTCACCACATTTAACTTTACATCCCCCAATAAAAATTCTTTGTCTTCTCTTTCTCCAGTTTTACCATAAGATGCTGCCCTCTCTAGAATTATTTTACAAGTAAAAAATCAATAAAATTTAAATTTGAAGCTAGAACAAAGGAAGAAGGTGGACTTTCCAAGGTCCTGATTGGTTGCTTCTCATTTTGAACAAAAAAGTGATTGCCAACAATTTTGACAGCTCCAAGTTCTTTGTTATGATTTTCAAAATGAAAATGAATGTTTTAGAGTATTTTTTAAGCATTTGTTTTACATATTATAAATTATTTTTATAAAATATGCTGAAAATATAATTATTTTAGAAAAATAGTTAAGATTTTAGTAAAAAAAAATTATTTTTATATGAATATAAATTGTGAAATAAATCAATGATATATGCAACATTTTCTAATAGGTTACAAATGTTCTTTTTAGGTTCTTCTCTATAGCATATTTTTATAATTATAAATAGAAATGTATTTTTGAAAGACTACTTTCATTAACTTTCATAATCTGACAAATTATTAATTTGCTTTTTAGAAAGTAAACTAAAACAAATATAATATCAAAAGTCAAATATATTTTACTGCTGATTTTGTAATTGCACAATCAAAAGTTTAGAGCTTTAATTTATTCGACTAAACAAAATTTTTGATGGCACAAAGGTTAATACTGCTCACATTATCCATAACAAACTATAAAGTAACATATTGCTGACAAAAAATATCATCTGCTTCTAAATCATGTAGAGATTGGGATTAAGTATAAAATCACTAAATTGCTCTGAATAATTTATCACTAATTACTACATGCTAAATATATATAATTTAAAGATGTGGTATAATTATAATGATTAACTTGATTTTGACTAAGACTGAAAATATTTTGAACTTTACCAACATTAATCAGAAACAGAAACTAAATACAAAGACTTGTATAATGTGTGACAATTTAATGCCTAAAAAACAATTTTATAAAATATACATGTCAAAGTGTATATTAGTGGCTGCTTTCACCTTCAAAGTAGTCACCTTATGAATTTATACATTGATTAAAATAGCATTCACATTTCTAAGAGCACACCTGAAACTTATTTTTAGGAATATAGTTGAGTAGCTGTCTCACATTTTGTTGTATATCCCTTACAGTAAAAATGTTCATCCATTCAGAGCAGTTTTTAATTTTGGAGATAACCAAACATTGCAGGGGGATAGGTCAAATGTGTTAGTAGGATGTAGCTGGATAATTGTTTTTTGTTTAAAACGTCTCTCACAATGAATGCACTATGACTTGGTACATTGTCATGATGAATTAGACACTTGTCAGGGCATAGTTCAGGAGTTTTTTTCAAATAAAATCTCATACTCTCTGAAGTGCTTTTAAATAACATTGTTGGTTGATTATTTATCCCTGTTCAATAAATTCTTGGATGGATAATTATCTTTTGATTAAAAAATATAGCAGCATGTTTTAAACTGTGAGCATTAGATGCATGCCTTTTTAGATCATGGTGAATCTGGTGATTTACTTAGTATGCTCTGATATTTTATTCTTGGATCATATTAAAAGCACCAAGTTTCAGCACCCATAATTACTCTTGGAACCAGATGCATATTTGAAGAAAGATCAGTTGTAATATCAATGCTGTTTCTATTCATCCATCATAATCCAAGGCACAAACTTTGCAGAAATTTTTTTCATGCCCAATTCAATATTTAATTTCTCAATTAATCTGCAATTTTTTAGCTATCAATATCACACTTATTTGTCTATCAGACCATGTTGCATCTCACATTTTGTAACATTAGTCATTTTTGTTTTGGCAGTCTGCCTTTTCTCTCCCATCTTTAAACCTCTTATGCCATGCAAACATATTAGATTTCTTTATATCATGTTTACCATATGCCAATTGCAACAGTTCTGACATTTCTGTAGCATATTTTTCAATTTTTACACAAAATGTGATATTAATATGTCGCTTAAAATTTCAATCACTCATTTTTGCACCAAGGAAAAACATGGATATTTATTATCGTCTTAATATATAACTAACAACTAGCTCTATTAACTCAAAACTTACACACATCTTTGCTTAAATATGTTCAAACATGAATACTCATTTGATTTTGATGCAATTACATCATGGGTGACCACATGCCATTTCCAGAAATTAAATGGTCAAACCTTGTATACTTCTGCATGATATTTGTTTTTGTATTTGAAGCACAGAGTTAAAAAGTAATACTCGTTGAGAGAATAAATAATTAATTTAGTCAGAAAATAAAAAAAAATATCAATATAAATCATAGATGGCAAATAGCTTTCAAATCTGGAATTTTTTTTCTTCAAAATCATGTTAAAATCTCATAAGGTTGTATATTCAGAAAAGAATATAACCAATTCATAAGTTATATATGGATACACATTTCAAACAAAATTAAAATGGGGAAATTCTAGTTTGTGAAATCAAATTGTTTATTTTACTAAGCTCTCTGACATCAAGATATGAGATCGCAAAATATCAGTGACTATAGTATATGATTTGAAAAATTAGCTTCTCTCTCCATTTCCTTAATAATGATTTATATGGGAGTGATTTTAAAGTTTTTAGTTCTTTGGTTTATATAAGAATAGATATCATATTATAAAATGTTCAAATAGAACTTATCAGACTCTTTATAGTGATATAATAAGATCAACATTTTTACAGAGGTCTACAGATAACAACAGTTTAAATGTGAATTTAAACAAAATTAGTCCCTCATCCACAAAATTAACATTAATGGTTTGGATGTTTTGCTATGCTGTAGGCAATTTTTTTAAAAAATGAAATACAGGAACAAGGAAGAAACTAGTAAATTGATGTCCATTTAAATAATGCCATATATCTGGCTTTTAATCTACCAAGATCGACTACTGTCATTTCATACAGCATTATGTTAAAGAGTAGCAAATCTTACATAAATTTATACCATTTATAACTTCATAATGTAAATATTGTTAAATAAAATAAATTTTATTAATAGCTTATTAATCTTTTTCGTTTAATTTCTAACTTAAGCTAATATGAATGTGACTATGATTTATTAATCAACAAAGTCTGTAGTTAAGACCTTAAAAAAGGTTGCCATCCATACTTTAATTTTTCAAATGGACCGTAGAATATATTTAAAAATTATTTAATGAACACACATGATGTTGATGCTGGTTTTATGTAATAAACTATAATGATAGAACTTCAATAAAAAATAAAAAATAAAGTAAAATTCAGAAAAATTATACATAAAATATCATAAGAATAGCAATAATGGTAATAAAAAAGAAAGATTAATTCAATATATATATATATAATCAAAATAGGTACAGTACTTAATTTGAAATCTGTAATTAAAAAAAATTGAAAAAATAATTGTTTAAACTTTTATTTATTGAAAACTATATCCCAAACAATCCAAACATTCAGTATTATTTTATCCTGTGACTAAAAGATAGTTTATTGGTTCAAAAATATAACAAACGTGAGAGTTTTGCACACTGTAAATTATAAGTAAATTTGAAATTTATAAAACATAGGATTCGGTTTTCAGCCAATAATCGCCACTTTATATATGTGTTTGTTAACTATTCTATTACCACAACTTTATATATAAATATAAATTGTCACTATGTAGCCTTAAGGATATTTTTGCAATTAATATAGCAATTAACTTATTAATTGTTATTAGTTTTATCAATTAATTACTTTTAGTTTCTATAGTAACAAATAAAATGTAGTTATTTTTTAAATTTTATTTTCAAAATTAGTAACATAGTAACTTCTTATTTAAATCAAAACAAGTTTGTTTGAAATTTATGAAAATAACTAAAATTGAAATATTATGATTTTAATAAAAGTTAATATCGAAATCATGTCTCTATTAATTAACTCATAACTAGAATGCTAGAATAATTACATAAATACGAATTTAGTTTATTAAATGCTGAAGTATAATAATATTAACGCAAATAGTTTTTCTTATAAAAAAGTTTATTGCCCCTTCCCTCTCCCACCCTAATCTAATGTGTTATATATGGTTAAATTTGTTTTGAGGCTTGTCACATAGACATTTCGTTATTTATTTTAAAATTAAATATTTCTTTAAAAAATAATCAAGAAATTTGTGTGTATATAAAGAATAATTTCTAGTCTTTTTTGATCTGCGACTTAAATTTAAGATAAGTATCTTATCATAAAACAAATGTAAACTAGTATTACGTATAAAAGTGAAAAAAGAAAAGGATAGTGGAAAAAAGTATCTTTATTGCCAATGTTGAATTAAACATACGAGAAAGAAATGAATAAGTTATACTTGGTTTAGTAAGAAAAAATACTATCATAATTCAAATTTGCATAATGTTTAATATGTTGTTTGTATGTGTGATGAAGTGTTTTTCTTCTTTATAATTCGAAACTCAGGACGCTTTCGGTGAAACTTAGGTTTGGATTATAAAGAAGACAGGGACCATTCGTTACGAACAGATGTAGTGAATTTGAATTACAAATACAAACAAGGGGAAGATCAATATTATATAGAGTTTTAAAAATATAATATATATATATATATATATATATATATATATATATATATATATATATATATATATATATATATATATATATATATATACATTATCTTTCATTATTTTCAACTATTATCAATCCATCACAGAATAAAACCCTCTCCAAACTTAAATAACTTTTCTCTTCCAAAACTTATCTTCTCAGCATTAACGCAACGTTTTATACAAGTCTCATTTATTCATATCACATATAGTATACTATTTTCTTGTGACCTATTTTAAAACTTCACATATCAATATATTATTAATTCATTTAGGAAAATGCCACTTCTATTTGAGCCTTAATTTTTTTAATGATCTCAGTGATAAACTTTGGGTTCCTTTACTCTTTTTTACATTCATTTTGTCTTTGATAATCTCACCTTACAACAATATATGCTTTTCTGTTTGGTGAACAATCTTGATATTACTTTTTTCATTGTGTCCAAGTATTTAACTTATTCTGTAAGCAATGTTACATTTGATAGATTCTTGGGTTTTATTTCTTTTTTGATAATATTATTGAACTAATACTAATAAAGGATTTATTTTGTTTTCTGGAAGACTTTAATTTGCATGTCCATAGAATCAATAAACTATGTTTTAAAGTTATCAGATAAAAGGTTCAAGTTGCTTTTTTTAAAAAAATTTGAACAATACATGAAATGATTGTCACAAATACTTTATTTGGACTAAAACAAAATAATTGTAAACAAATTTGGATGCATAAATGCTGAAAGTACAGGTATTTTATGAATTATATTATTGGTAAAAATCAGGAGATAAGTTTTATCATTTTTACAGAAATACGTTTAAAAGGAGATTGTTAAATCAATAAATTATTATGTTCCAATGTTAAAATAATAACAGCATTAAAATAGATACTCTATTAAACAGATTGCTAGAGGATCCTTTTATAGCAAAGATTCCTAATAGTGATAATATTTAACAAATGTTGTATACTAAATTATGTATTTAAATTTTCAAGATAGTCATCTTATAATAGCATAAAATTTCATTTGAAATGTGTTAGAAAGATGCCTAAAATCTCTTCTTAAAATACTGGCTGTTTTTTATCCATGATTGTATTAAACAGTAAAATAAATACAGAGTTGAATAAACTGTACAAAGTAATAAAATATAATCTTAGGTCAGAAAGAATTTTGAATTAAAACTGAAAAAAAAACATAAGTTATTTGCTGAACATAATGATTGTGGAATATATTTAAATTCAATTTAATTAGTAAAGGTCAATTTTATTTTAATAAATAATAGTAGAATTATTATGAAATAGAAGAGTTTTGTGCAATATTTGACTAAGGTTGCAAGAATTCTGATAACTGCATTTAATGATATGTCTTTTGTTGATTTATTTGAATTATAATAATATATCTAGTAACGAATCTTTTATAAATATAAAAACAGAAAGATTGCAGTCTGAGGAGATATCTAATGTTATGTTAGCCTCAAATATAGTAAAATATTTAGAAATATACTGAAGCACTTTTACCAAATCTTAAGGATACTTTGTCCAAATCAATTTATAAAATTATAGTTAATAAAAAATGCAGTAATTATGCATGAGATGTCATTTCTTTTTATTAGAAGGAAAAGAATTAAATTATAAGAAGTAATTTGCTTCAAGTTACAGATAATTGGTTACCAAAAATTCAATGAATTATATATATATATACTTTAAATGATCAAATTTTAATATTAAAATTTGTCCATAATGTCTTCTTCTATACATAAAATTAAAAATAATCAATTCAATTTTTAATTATATATATATATATATATAATAAAAAGTCAGATGTCACATGACTTATATATATAGCGTGCATTGACCAATATGTAAACTTAAGAGCATGCTATAACTCTAAACAAGCTTTTATTTTTTTATTTTTTTATTTTTTATTATGATAAATGCTACTACAAGAGAAGGCATTCAAATCATCTTTATCTTAGATTGTCCCCATCCTCAGACCAGTTTCAAACTATGGGTCTCTTCAGTGAGGAGTTGGGGCTTTGGCTAAATTGAATGGCTAAGCCTATTAATATATAAAGTATCTGAATTAAGTTCATGCCCATATAATTTTTTCAGTTGGAGAGCTGACTTCAAAGACATGCAGATGTCTAAAGGTTTAGATCTTCTTCTTGAGAAATACCTTTTAGATAAATGCTTAGCTTGAGTTGATTTTTTGAATCTAGTGTCCCAACTCCTCACTGAAGAGACCCATAGGCTGAAACCGGTCTGGGGATGGGGACAATCTAAGATAAAGATTATTTGAATGCCTTCTCTTGTAGTAGCATTTATCATAATAAAAAATAAAATAAATAAATAAATAAAAGCTTGCTTAGAGTTACAGCATGCTCTTAATATATATATATATATATTAAATATACCCAATGCTACACAAGTAATTATAAATATAGAAATTTATATAACATTACAGTTTACTAAAAATTTTCCACAACCATGGTTTTATCTATTAAGAAATATACCTTTTCAAGTGAAATTAAACAAAATATACAACATATATATATGCAAAAAAATTCCTTCCATCATTCACTTTTGCAAACAACTTCTTTTAGTATCAAATGATATTTTATTATGATTGATGACTTCAGATTCAAAACATTTTATCATCAAAATTTCTTTTATTCTTCTTTTCAATTTTATAAAAAATAATTGTTGCATTGTCAAATAATATTTTACGATGTGTATTCAGCTCATGAGTATACAAAGCTGAGTTATGATATCTATTTTTAAATGATTGATAGGAAGTTTGATATTTACAATTATTTTTGCAAAATTAAAGAATTTTAGCAGTTAACTTGTCCATAGATCTACTATGCAGCAGCTATCATGAAGAATATGAAATGCTAGATGTTAGTGGTTCTTTTTATATGTATATAAATTTAAAAAAATAATAAGTTATATGCTATCAATACTAAAAATGACTTTAGTTGGAGTTTTGTCAAAAAATATAAATAACATAACTATATATATTATTTAAATCACAAGATTCATTATGATTTAAATGGAATCAATAAAAACCTGTTTCTATATAATAATACATTTGAGTGCTTTTGTTGAGACTTATAAACAAAAATTACCAATTATATTGGTATCTTTTCTAAATGCAACATACTAATGTTTGAGTTTAAACATAAAACACATTTTTCTATTTGATCCATATAAATATATTTTATATAGTAAAATAAAGTAGTTATATTTGGTATTGTTTGATGTGGACTCTTTTCATGTATTTACATTTATAAATCATTTTAACCTTGATCATTATTAGCATTATTATTTGTTTCAGTGCAGTTTGGCAGTTAAAATTGACTACTTGTTAATCTTTCAAAAACAGATTATATTCGCCTGTTTAATAAGTTTTATTTAAACTTTTTTGAATTATAAATTTCAATCTCTTTTAGGTCAAGTGTTAATCTATATTGTCTATATATACATATTAGACCATAAAAAATATTGTTTTGTTAACAAACAGAATAAGATTCTTGGTAATGTTTGGTATTGTTTAGGTGTCGATTGTGTTTATGTATTTATATATATGTATATATAGTTACCAAATGCCAGGTTTATAAATTAAATTATCTTAATAAAAAAAGAGTCTTGAATTGATGTAATTAAAAAAAAATGTTATCACTGAACAACAAAAAGGACTAATAAAATAGAAAATTGTTTAGGGATATGTCTTATTTCTACTGTATGACATTCATTCTATTTACATGCTGAAAAGAAAAGAAAAAATAATATTTTTTCCTATGTGTCATAGCATCAGCTGGGAAGTGAACCCGCTAACCCAGGGCAATTGCTTGTAAAGCAGCTGTTGCTGATCTCTTGACCACTAATGCTTGACAAAAATAATAATTTTGTCAGTATTAATGCACATAAGATAAATTTCTGAATCAAATAAACTATCTTTATATAAAAACAGCATGGGGGTATATTTTAATTTGATTTAATAAAATCTACTTATGTATTCTTGATAAAATGTGCATTATTTATTATATAACTAATTATATAATTTATAACGTTAAAATTCCGATTTATAATAAGTTAATCGATGAAATTGTCCTTTGTGAGCTCAATATGAAGTAAAATATTAGATAATGTATATACAATGGCCATTCTAAATTGTAAATGAAAGCAATGTATGAACTTATAATCGCTTGTGAAGGGAATTTCTAGGAGCCTGGTATTGTCATAATTTACAATTTAGAATATTACTATTGTACATATTACCTAACACTTTTTTTTATTAACAGTGTGCTAATAGAGGACAGTCCAACGTTTTAAATCATTATTTATCTTTCGGTATATGTATTTAAATATAAATTTTAAACATATCAAATGGCATAGATGTTAAAAATGTTTATAACCTCATAATCTTTCTCTTTTTTAAAAAAAATAAAACGATAATATTTTCAATAAAAAATATTTATTTTGCATTAGCAATTTAAGGAAGAGGAGAAGCAAAAATTAAAACAAACGTTAAACTAAAAAATAACTTCACATTTAAAGAGAAAAACAAATAATTTTCTCTTAAGAAAATTATTTTTCTTCCAATAAACATCACATGATCATCATTTCTTATGCTTGCTTATAACTGTTATTAAAACAGATAAAACCCTCCATACAGCATTGCTTGACAAGGCCACAAGCCAGAAACTCGTCTGGCATATTGGATGAATAGGCACTAGATAGGGATTTTATGCACAAGCCTTCTGGATCCATTGATTACTCTGGCTTGCACTGAGTGACAATACTGTATGGAGAGTTTTTGCCTGTTTTAAATATTTTTATTCAATATTTCATTAGATTTTTAGAGGCATCAACTGATAGATGATGCCAATAAAAATAATTTAGAATCCATTAATGTATTAAAAAAAAAACTGAATACAGAATAGATTTATATATACATATAAAATAAAATTAGAGAAAAATATTCAATATAAGTTTTAAAATGATTTGTAAATTAACAAAAAAAATTAAGTAACATATCAGTCAAATATCTATCTATCTATCTATCTATCTATCTATCTATCTATCTATCTATCTATCTATCTATCTATCTATCTATCTATCTATCTATCTATCTATCTATCTATCT
The DNA here is from genome assembly GCA_028023455.1 of Epiperipatus broadwayi. NCBI lineage: Eukaryota > Metazoa > Onychophora > Udeonychophora > Euonychophora > Peripatidae > Epiperipatus > Epiperipatus broadwayi. The sequence goes on along the minus strand of JAQFVV010012561.1, from coordinate 1,742,374 downwards.
ATCTATCTATCTATCTATCTATCTATCTATCTATCTATCTATCTATCTATCTATCTATCTATCTATCTATCTATCTATCTATCTATCTATCTATCTATCTATCTATATCTATCTATCTATCTATCTATCTATCTATCTATCTATCTATCTATCTATCTATCTATCTATCTATCTATCTATCTATCTATCTATCTATCTATCTATCTATCTATCTATCTATCTATCTATCTATCTATCTATCTATCTATCTATCTATCTATCTATCTATCTATCTATCTATCTATCTATCTATCTATCTATCTATCTATCTATCTATCTATCTATCTATCTATCTATCTATCTATCTATCTATCTATCTATCTATCTATCTATCTATCTATCTATCTATCTATCTATCTATCTATCTATCTATCTATCTATCTATCTATCTATCTATCTATCTATCTATCTATCTATCTATCTATCTATCTATCTATCTATCTATCTATCTATCTATCTATCTATCTATCTATCTATCTATCTATCTATCTATCTATCTATCTATAAGATTTGTAAATTAGATATAAAAGCAAAATAAAGCAAAATTGAAACCCATATTAAATAAATAATTTACAATTTAACTAACATCAATATAAAATAATTTAAAAATTCTCTTAAATTTCTTATTCGTTAAATAATAAATGTAATTAAATAATGATTTTAAATTATTATTAAATTAAAAAGTCATATAAACTATTTTTCATCTACATAATTATGTTCTATTATTATTATTATTACTAAATAAAATCATTTGATGAAGTCCATAAATAATGAATGCAACTAAAAGTATTTATAAGAATAAAAAGATTACAAATCGTTATGATAATTATTGTAAAAACATCATTGCTAACACTATAACAAAAGTATTTCCAACGATAAGCTTAATAAGTTGCTTCAAATCAGAAATGAAATATGTATATAAAAAACAATAATGAAATAAAATTACGAAGCTGAATACTTTTGCCAGTAAAGATTTTTTATATATCTTTGGTTTTTATATTTTAGCTAGAGAACAATTTTTTTTTTTTAAAAAAAAAAAACTTCAAATTTTATCATCTGGCAAGGTAATTAGCCTGTTTTCCTTTATCGTTGAAAACTTATTGGAGAGACCTGTGATCGTTATATAAAAGCAAATTTTTTTACCTAAAATAGTGGAATAATAAAAGTATTGGTTGAGATTCATTTTATTTAAAATAATAGGCCTTTAAAAATTGATTACTGTATAAATAGAAATTTATTTAATTTTTTTTACTTAATATTTAAAATTATTATCATGCATATTTTAATATTTGCTTCTTAATACTTAAAGTTATTCTCAAACAAATTTAATTTTCACTCCGTAAGATTTCAAAGCTACACACATACATATATTGATGTCTATTTTTTTCCATGTCTAATATTTGATATTAATGTACTGGTTTGTTAATCATTACTAATAATTATGTGAAGGTGGGATTAGTAGGTCACGCAAGCATACTAAAAATCTGGGAATTTCATTTAAATTAAATAATCTTCCTCTGGTATGAATACATCCCTGCTTAAATATATACATACATGCATTTGATTTATGTACCGCTATATTACTATTTTGTAAGTACTGAAATTAAAAAATACATTTTATTGTTTTTTCATTCATTTTCTGTCCCTTATTCTAAACCTAGTTATAAATAATCACACATTTTGATAAAAATGCATGTTTATATAAGAAGCTGAAATTATTATACTGTTTTATGATAATACTGCTAGATGAATATCTAAAGGCATTTTTACAGCAAGAAAGTTGCATATAGAAATAACTAGTTTGTGAAAATATTTTTAAATATGAAAGCTTGTTGTTTTATCCACTGAGTATCTCTGTGATACAAGATGGTCATTAAATATACCCAATTATAGGTTTGTTCATCACCATCCAGATTGATATAATAAAATACAGACATGGTTGGTATACATACAGTTGATATATTTATGACACAACAATATAGTATTCAGTATATTTATTGAATTGTAAAGTGTTAGCCTGAATTATAGGTGTAGTAATGGATTTTGGTGTACCATATTAAATTTTTTTATTTATATCTGGATTTGTTCATTTTGAATAAAATCATGTGTCAGATTTAAAGTCTCTATAAAAAGTCAGGATACATACAAAAATGGCCATAATGTTTTTTAGATAATATAGTAAAGAGTTTGATCCTTTTTTTACAATTTGAATGTCATATTGCATTGGCACTGTAAAACATGTCAAATTGTTTTATTTTCAGATATTGGTAGCATTTATTTTAGAGTTTGGCATTTATTTGGTATTAAAATTAGAATAAACATGTTATTTGATTGACAATTCACAAAATGAAAGTAATCAATATTAAGAGAAAGCATTGAGTGTGCCTATGTGACTTCTGCTTTTTAAAATTAATTTTGGCATTTGAGAAATTTAAAAAAAACAACTTTATACACAATTTATTTACTTATTTTTATTTTTACTACATGACTGATAATAAAAATATCCACAGAAAATATGGTTTTTTTAAAAATAAAAAAAATTTTTTTTTTCATGTGTCATAGCATCAGCTGGGAAGTGAACCCGCTGATCCAGAACAACTGCTTGTAAAACAGCTGTCGCTGACCTCTCGACCACAGTCATGAATATGATATAATATTATATTGAAAGCATGCTAGGCAATAATGAAGCTGAATATATTTTTGAAAGCTATCTTTTTTGTGGATGTATTCATTAACAGTCAACCTGTTCACCCCTGCGGCCTGGTAAAAATAAGCATATCATTTTGCAGACCGGCAGAAGTTTACAGATAAATTTTCTTAAAGCTGTAACCTGCTTAGCCTTAGATAAGCATAATTGTTATAACTGACCAAAACAGCACACTAGTTAATGTGTATAGTAATGGTGTTGCTTACCTTCACATGTTGAACACTCTTTCTCAAGTTGCACAGTCATACTGCTACAGAAAACATACAATAACAATTGTTTTCATTAATGTGCTTGCATTTTATATTTATTATTTCATTGTTAAAACATTCAAGAATAAAATGTTATTCACCTGAATGTTGAAAAAGTCAAAAGTTTTGATCTTATTTTATTTTGGGGGGAGGGGGGTTGAAAAATACTTTGTCATCAACTGAGACAAAAGATAGACACTAAAGTTATTTTTTGTTTGTTTTTATTTTTTAAAAAAAGTAACAGAAATTGGTTTTAAAATAAAAGTTTTAGTATTTTAGTGGTATACAAATAAAGCCCCCCAAAATATTGCTTTATAGGCCAAAAGAAAAGTGGGCATATTTTTAAACAAAAAAAAAAAAAGAAAACGAAGCTTGAAAAAGTCAAAAGTTTTGATCTTACTTTATTTTGGGGTGGTGGGGGTATATTGAGAAATACTTTATAAATGTTAGAAACAGAACTTATTTTTTGGTTTTTATTTAAAAAAAAAAAGGTAATAAAAATTGATGTTCAAAATAAAACTTAAAGCCAAAAAAAACCCCACTAAAAATGAAATATTAAAAGAGAGAGTAGAAAAAATTTAAAAGATCAAAAAAAGTCACATTACATTTTATTGTTTTAACAATGCTGACAAGCAGCCATGATTGGCTATCAGAAGACAACTGGAGTTTGTATAATAAAAAACTTTTTGTGATAAATAGAAAAACAAATTAATTTATATATGACTGATTAGATTTTGTTTTTGTTCTATTTCTTTTTCTTTAATCAGGGAAAAATGTGATGCAAAAATAAATAAAAATTGTTCATATTAATTAAAAGTTTAAAATCGTATTATTTTGTTATTAGAAACTTTTTTGCCAGTCTAGGTGCAGACCAGCAGAAAACTTCTGTGGTCTGGTGCCAGTCCGCAGCCTGGTGGTTGAAGACCACTGGTGTAGTACATTAGCTCAAAAAAAAAGAAATTTATTTATAGTTAAATTATTTTTATTTTTGTTAAATAAAAGATTCATTTGTCAAGCATTGGTGGCCGAGTGGTTAGCACAGTTGCCTTACAAGCAGTTGTCCTGGGTTTACTTCCAGGCCGATGCTTTGGCACATAAAATAATTATTTCTTGAAAACTATGTGATAAAATAAACAGATATGGCAAATATAAAAATCCTAATGTTAAAGAAAAAATAGCTCTTGTTAAATAGGAGTTACCCACGCCACTATTATATTTTATTGTTATTTGTCATTACAAGTCAAATTTTAATAATTTAAAACTGATTTTCTTGCTTGAACATATTCTTTACAAAAATATTTTATTGACAAAAATTTACTGGAGAAAAAAAAAACGTTTTTTAAATTACATGTTTTTACCCTGAAGACTAAAATAGAATTTTCTGTTTGAGTATTTATTTCTATTGATGACTTTTTTTTTATTTGTAAAATTGAAATATTATTTTTAAGATCATGTTTCATTTTTAAACTTATGTTTATTAGTATTTGTAAGCGTTTAATAATGAATAAATTATTATACATTAAAAATAAAATAAAAACATCAATGAACAATAGCGAGGAAAAAATGTTTGTAGAAAGAATAGCATTTAGAAAGTTGATCAATTCAATATTCACAAATAATTTAAAATATTGTCTTTATTTGTTGTGATATATACATAAATATATACATATATATTGTATTGTAAAATCTAAGTTTAAGTTTATCAACACAAAGAAGTTTCAGTCTGTTCTCGACGCAGCCTCTGTTGATAATAAAGTTGAATTATCATCATATAATTTACATTTGTTGAACCAACTATCTCTATGTAAAATTAAATTTTATATATATGTGTGTATGTGTTTCAAAGTTTGTGATGTCATTTTATATGGAATTATATCTGGATTATTTCAATTAGCTAATTTAATTTCTAAATGGTTTTAGAAAAATTCAAACATTATTTTAATTATTAACATTTTAACAAACACAGGTTATTAAATACACACACACACACACATATATATATATATGTTGTAATGATACAAACTCAGGAGTAAACCTGGGATGATGGAAAATCATCATCATCAACCCCATTAATACAAAATCTAAATACACAATGAATATAAGCATGAGAGATCAGCTATAACTAACTTTATGTTCACCGGCATTACGAGAAAAATAATCATTCATCTTTATGAATGATCAACAATAAAAAAATCAACAGTCAACCTTGTAACTGGATTTGAAATGGGTCTGCTATAGACCAGGCAAATGATTTAGCCACTGCCAAACTAAGGGGCAGAAATACAAACAATTATCTGGATGCCCATAAAAACACTAAATAATGCTGATATACTAAAACATGCTAATCATCATCAATGTCCTGGCTACTTAATACCATTAATGCAGTGTCCAACTATAAACTTAATTTCTAATTAATAATAAATTAAAATTTAGTGCATGAACTTTGTCTTTGCACTAACCAGGATCATCTGGATGTCCATAACCCTAAACATAATCCCAATCCTTATAACTGACCATTATGCACAAATCCAGTTAAAGAGCAAGAGCTCTATAACTGTTTCTGTGAACAAGGGATAATACCAATACATAATATTTTAAATCCGTTTTAGGGTTAAATAAATTCACTGAAGTAACTGAAGTAACTTAACAAAATACAAATTTATTAATTAGAAACAATAAAATGAAATGAAGATCTGCTAAGTATACTATAAATATAAATTCAGCATTCTGATTTTGATTAGAATGTAAAAATAATAAAAAAATTATGCTATCAGATTGTTACAAAATATATGCTTTCACATTGAAATTTACTGACTATTCAGATGTGTGTATAATAATAATTAAAATGAACATATCTTGATTGTCATACAATAATAATATAATTCATTTTAATAATTCATAAATTATGAGTGATTTTAACATATATATGTCTATATCATAAGCATTTATATAAGCACACAGATGTGCTGTAACATATTTGAATTGTTACTGACTAATAAAAAAATCATTTTAATAATACACAAATAACAATTGATTTCACCCATTCAAATTTGTGTGCATATACTGGAATTTATATCCTAGGATATTTCATTTGTCAAAAATAACTTATTTAACCATATTATATTTTCACAAGACATTCAATGTTAAAAAATATATACACAAAAATAATGCACACATAAATACATATTTGAATTTTAAATATTATCTTTTACAAATCAAAATTATTCATTACTTCAATATTTTTTTATTGTAAGTACATATTTTTTAAAACATTAACATTAGATCAAATCTGGAAAGTTCTTTATAAAACCCTTCATTTACAATAAGATTTCTGAGTCTACTTTTTTTAATAAAACAAAACTGGAAACATCATTTATTATTTCCTTTTATTTAGATGAATAATCCAGTCAAAAATTATTTATTTTAAAATCAGCTAACTTCTTCTGTCAGTGCTGGATATTATCTTTCATGAAATAAATATCAGCATGAACAATCTTTATATGACTAGCAGTAATTATACATCAGTGCTTTTTTCATATTGATAAACTGTGCATGTATAATCTATAGTATAATTTTTTTAGTAAGCTGGCTAGTACTGGACCCTGTCAGTAACTTATCCCATTCTAAAACAAAATAGACTGACCTATTGACATTTTTGGGAAATATATAAATGAAGTGACTATTGAAATTCAGTCAGTTTCATTTACTTTCTCTCATTTAATATACTTAAGGCATGCTATCTGATACACAACTGGACTATGAACTACAAAAAGCTGGCCCTTTATTTCATGTGATTTCAAACTCTATTGTTGTGAACTAGTGGGATCTGGATGTATTGTCTCTTGCCTTCAGTTATAAATTCATAATAATAGTGCTATATAGTGTTATAATTCTTCCTTTTCTTTTAAATCCATCTTTTAATATTGTATTGTTGAATTTAAAAACAATAATCAAGTAAATTCTTTATATTGATAAAAAATAGTGACTCTTTACAGTTTACCTTAATTAAATCAAATTTGTTTATCTAAAAATAGGTTCAATCCTTCTAATAACAGAATGTATTATACTAAATTTTATCACAGGTTTTAATTTAAAAAAAATTAATTTAATTAAAAACAGATAGGGATATTCTATAATTACTCCTATTATCTATTTTAACATACAAACATACTTGTTTTAATAATCAAAATCAGAATAAAACATTAAATAGTGCTTTTTTAAATGTTTAATTTATAACTACGGTTTATAATAATTTTAAGTATCAAATTTATTATTTAATTCTTAACTGTTATTTCAGTGTAATATAAAAAATATCTACAAAAAAAATTTGTTTGTGTTTATTTCTATTTATTCTTTTAACTTTATATATATACATGCCGTATATATAATATCTTGGCACCCTGTTATTATTGAAACAGTCAGATCTACCTATCCTCCTGTTTCACCTACTATATGCTATAGTAGTATTTTATTTCTGTACATATATACCAAAATCCTCATATATTAAACTAAATTTTAAAATTAATAATTATAGTTATGTGTGTGTATATATATTATAGCATACATTGCTGGACGTGCATGTATATGTGTAATAAATCAGTGTATTCACTCGCACACACACACACACACACACACACATATATATATATATATCTTGCTGTGTATGTAACCAAAACCTAAATATATGCCCCCCAAAAATATAATGTTATAGATTTAAAGTATTATAGATTTTTTTTTTTTTTAAATATTATTGTAAAGTTAATATAGAAATTATAATATTTCTGCATATATAGATAAATTATGCTTAAATGTGTTACATCTACAGTAAGATGTTTACCAAGTTTTACATTTGTTTTTCGTACAAAAATAATTTAATAAAATTAATCCTTCTCACTATATTTTGACCTATTTAAAAGTTATAAGTAAAAATAGATTTTAAAGTAAGTGAATAAATTAACCTGGTCAAAATCAAGGGATCCACCTGTAAGAAAATTGACAAATCAGCAGGAATCCCAGATTTTTTTAGAATATAGCAAACTAAATTAGAAAAACAGATCAGGAGTTAAAACTGCTAAACAAGATGTGTTCAATGTAAAAGAAGGGGGGGGGGTCAATATACAAACCATACTTCAGTCATTTTGAAGGATTATTCCAATTCTTTTTATTGTAACTATTGCTAGAATATTGCTAACACAGAATTGTGAAAATAAAATTTATGGGGTAGAAAGGCAATAAAATTGTTTTCTGATCCTGAGAGTAGTCTACAAGATGCTGAAACACCTGAACTAACACCCTGGTAGCAGTCAGAGCAAGGAGATGCTCAAGGTTAAACAACCATGCCAATCATCAAAACTTAAAGCAGTAACCAATTTCTGCAGATTTTAAAATGAACACTTTAAACTAAATCTCCTAATTTCTTAAAGCTAGCTAAAATAATGTAAATGGTCACTTTTATTTAAATCAATCTAATATAATTTTTAATTATTAATTCCTAAACTAAAACTATAATTTTATTTTACTATTTAACTTGTAAGACTTGCCTCATTTAATCTAATTTAATCTGATTTAAGCTAATTAATTTCATTCCATTATGACTAAGCAAATTAAAGCCGAATCTTAAATTTCACTTGTGTGAAATATTACTTATAATTTTATGTTCTTTCTTTTAAAATTAAGTCTATGTCTTTATTAATTTAACCATATGTATTTATTTGTTTTTATGCTATGTTTTGTTCAGAATGGAGTTTACTCATATTTAAAATAACTAAAGAGAAATGATTAGGTGTTCTCACACTAGTATAATTCTGCATTTATTAGTGCACAAACAAAACTTCCTTCTGAAATGAGTAAAATAATATTTATTGATGTATGTAATTGAGCAATTATAAATGCTTAGATAGATTTTCTATAAATAACCTAGTTGGTTAATATTCAGCAGATGTGACAAAACACAGCATAAAGTCAGAATTTAGTCATATAATTATCTCAAAATATATGCTGTAGCCCTCCTTAGATTTATATAAATGCCTATATGGATATGTTAATAAGCTCGATTGATTATATTCCTTTAATAGCATAATTATAGATGCTAATATGTGAACAGATTTATAGTGGTTTTATAGAGTGAAACTAATGTGTTGCCTCATAATTTTATTTATGTAGTGATGTAGTCAGAAAAGTGAATGTGTTATTAGGAAACACATATGTGCTTATTCTCATTGCTGTATTTATACATTAAATGAGCTTGGTTTAAGTTCACCCCATTATTTTAGTTTAGACAGCTCTCTTTTCAAAATCGGCTTTGGTTTTAAAGGCCACCCCATTACTCTTATTTAGGACTGGAACAAAAGAATTCAGATATATAATTCTTAGCTGTTCAATCACTCAGACTAAAAGATCTTATTCACAGCAATTAGTATGGTCTAAGGGAACCAATTATTTGGTAATGAATCCCATTATTAAGCACACATTTGAGATGCATATGTTATAAATGCCTTAGTATCTGAAGTCTTACTACCCACCATCAGTTTATCCTTCCATGATAAATAAGTGTTTTAGCTTTGATCTGAAATAGAGTCTAGGTTTGTAAGCTTATAGTTTATATAAAGAAATATGTTTTTGTTAAATAAAAGGGTTAATTGTAAATTATAATCATCTCTGCAAACTAACTAATGCAAATCTAATACTCAGTAGCATAGCCTAAGTAAGACATAGATAATCATAAGCTAAAAGTGAAATCAATTTCCAAAATTATATTAACAAATATTCATGTTGAACAGCTTGTAACCCATAATATGATCATCACCTGTGAGTGAGATAATTTTCCATATTGCATTTAACTTTGTTTTATTTTATTTTATTTTCTTAAATTTGGCTTATATTAAATTTTATTTAAAATATAACTCTGCTTGGTCTCTCATTTTTTGCTCATTATTCATTACTTACTTATTGATTATTACTTAGTTATTTCTGAATCACAATCTGAATTTAATGATGACTGTTGGTTGGGTAATGTCTATATAGTTGTACTTTGTAAATATGACAGTTTTAAATCATAGTCTCATATTACACTGATGTGCTACTGCCAGTACGCGAATTAAGGAAATATGAGTGTAGCCTCATATATGTCATCAGTAAGGTAGTAAACTTTTGAGCGTTAGTAAAGAGACTGAGGTGAGATTGGATTCAGGGTCTCAACAATATCATTTACATCAGCCTTGGTATAATTTATTAAAATTCTAGATTTTGTTGCATAAATGTACAAATATGACCATTACATTATTAATAACATGAATAACATATAGCAGAGAATAAATTATATTAAATGAAATTAAGTAAACCAAGTATATTTTGATGTGTGCATGTCATATTCATGGTTGTTATATACAATTAAAATGGGAGTAACTACATTTTACTGAGTTATGTAATATTAAAAACAACAAAAGACAGATTGATACCAATGATACAAATATGACTTTAAGCTTTGTTGTTATTATTATTCTTTACAATTATTAAAACTAGTGTTTCATCTAATTCATCCACTGTATATATTAATAATGATCTCAAGTTATTTAGTCTTTACATACATTAAAACAATAGCCAAAATTCATTCTATAATATCAAAACAATCTAACCAATAAAGGTAAAGAAACAAAATTTTAAATGATGATGCTAACACTTTACTATTGAATTGTAGTTGCTAACCAGAATAATGCTATCTGTTCTATTTTGTTTACTGCAGCATTCTTCCTGCTTGATTTTAATATAGTATAGTCACTCATTTATTCCACTTTATTTCTGGGTAACAGTTTATTTATAAAAATAATTAATTTATATTTTAGTTTTCATTTTTGTTAATAAATATCAATAAGATTCTAAACATCACTATTTCTTTACACAGAACAAGTGGGATTTTCATTTTGTGTTTGGCAAGAAACCACCCACATTATAGGAAACTAATTTAAAAAGAAGGCTCATGCATGTATGACTTCTTTACTTAACTGTTAATGTAAATAAACATATGTTTTGTACATATATATGTGTGTCAATAATATTTAAATAACCTTCCCATTATTAGTGTAAATTTCACAATGAACTTGATTCAATAAGTGGGTTAATCTTGGCAGGAATGATTGTGTTGTAAGCCACCCTTACAAGGTATAAGAGTGCCTGATATTTCAAATCTTTAAATTATCTGTACATTTGTAAAAATTAAATGAAATAGTTTATATTTGAACATTATAAAATAAAACAAATAAATTTCACAATTATTTATTGCAAATTTTCATGTTTTAAGGTAGTTTAACATTATAAAAAATTATCAAATTTTATAATTAATGATAATAAAAACCCTCATATTATGCATTTACATATTTAATATAAATTGTTTCCATTTTTGTTTTTTATATTATCTGTTACTAATCTTCAGACTCTCTCACTCATTATAAAATGTTCATTATTTATTTAGGAAAAACATAGTTGTTCCACAATTTAACTTTACATCTGATTGAATCAAATTATTTCATCTTTTGGCTAATTTGCCTTCTAGTGAATTTTTTCATATTATATGTTAAAATGCATGTAAAATGATATATTTTATTATAATAATTTTTTTTTCAAAAATTCCATCCTAAAAGACAGGAAATTAAAAATTCCCACTCTTACAATAGACATAAGCCCTGCCCTGAAATGTTCATCCAGTGTCTCTTGTCAAGGCTGTAAACTGTTTGGCAATTTATAACATTGTAGTTTCCAATGTTGCAAAACATGTTTATTTGCAAATTTATTATGGTTTTAGATATTTTTTTAAAAATAATTTATATTATATTTATTATATATTAAGAAATATAAATTGTTAATAACTTATTTTGACTTTAAATACTTTATTTTTAAAAATATGTTATATTAGCAGTTAATGTAATATGGCCTCAAGCAAATTAAAAAAAATCTAGCTTTGAATGTAAACAATCTACGTTATATTTACAATAAAAAATATCATAATTTAGCAATAAATATTCAAAAAATTTAAACTTTTAAAGCATAATTCATTAGATATAAGTAAAATAAATAAATATTCATTCATGTTTTTAAAAATAATGAGAAACAAGAAATATTTCATTGATTTTATAAACTGAAAATAATCTTTCTAAAAATGATGACATATAACATCTTTGTTTTGATTACATCATTTTTAAAATATCTACAGAAACAAAATGTGAACATTTAAAATTTATTTCAGTAGTAAACAAAAATATCCATCAAAGCAAGTCAAATTTGTTATTTTCTGAGTAAGTAATAATCATTTGATCATATATTTATAAACTGAAAATAATATTTCTAGAAACGATGATGTGTAAAGACTTTGTTTTGATTACAACTTTATTTTTTTAATATTTACAGAAACAAAATGTAAACATTTAAAATTTATTACAGTAGTAGACAAAAATATCTATCAAATGAAGTCAAATTTATTCTTTTATGAAATAATAATTTTATCATATATTTTACATTGATGTGTGAGACAAAGAAAAACTTCAAAAATGCTGAAATTTTAGAGGCATGATGTTGCAATTTGGAATGGTTAAAGCTGTATCATTGTTATCATAAGTAATAATAACCTCCAGTTTTTTAATAATATGAAATTACCTATAGTGCTTTTATTGACATTTTATTTTTAAAAAATCTGAAGAGGTTAGCATGTTATAAATAATCAACTTAGATCTAAGAGAGAGTCAGCTATTATTTGATATTAATGAAAAACTGCTTTCTGATCATTTATTTTTTCTGGTCTTATTTTTACATAAAGGTTTTTAGAATAAATGAAATATAATTTTTTGTTCATTTATAAAACATTTTTGATTATTTTATTTAAAGCAAAAAGAATACATATGTGCATTTTTCATTTATTCATCAATCTTTTATTTTTAGTGATAAAAGATAATAGACTTAGACTGTATTATAAACAAACAAATCTATGACATGTGTAATGTCATTAGCTGTCAACATCAACAATGTGTTAAAATCTTTTCATATTTTGTAATTACTGTAAACAAAGTCTCAGATTTTAATGCAGAATTGAATATATCTATCATAAACCTACTGCTATTTGTTTACATTAAAAAACTTAAAATAAAAACAAACATTTTCTTCACTTTTAAGAGGTCAATGACATATATGGTAGATTGATTTGAAAGTCAATTTTTAAATATTTAAAAATGTCAAATGGGATTTTTATAACATTATTTATTTATAAAGTTAAATTAAAAAAAAAATTAAGTTCAATTTATAGGGTTTTAGTATAAAGCTTTTATACAATAGTGAAGGTTGAGCATTTTCAAAAGCTCTCACTAGGTGGTAGAAAAATATCAAATTGTTAATCAGTTAAAATAAGAATAATATACTGTGTAATGATTAATAAGTAATCTATGATCATAGTGTATTTTCATATGGACAAGTTATGTGAGCAACACAATTATATTTAGATGTAGCAAAACTACACTTCCTGATTTGTTAATTTTATATTTCATTTATATTTACTGCAAAAAATCAGATGCGCTTCCAATAAAAAAACAGTTTTAGGCCAGTTGAGATTAGATTATAGTTCCCAAGTGAATACTTTATAGGTAGGTAGAAAAAAATAAATTGTTAATAATTGTGAGATTTTTTCAAGTTTAATGATGATACTCAGATAAATGCAAGAACCAATGGTAATGTTTTCTGATAATCTATTTTACTTTTAAATAACAATTGGAAAATAAAAAATGTTAAAACTCAATATTGTATTAGCATTTTTAAAGAATAGAAAACTAAAAATAAGTGAAAAATTTCATTGAATTGTTTCTTTTTAGTCACAGAATTTAAAATGTTACAAGTATTTAATAGGTCACTGAAGGAATATCTCTATACCAGATATAATTTTAACTACTTTTCAATAGTCATAAAAATGAACAAAAATGATAGTGTAATAAAATTTACTAGATGATTTTAATGAAATTATATATATATATATATATAATGAAATTATATATATATATAATATATATATATATATATATATATATATATTAATTTGTTAATTTGTTACCCTTGATATATAATGATTTAAATACTGTTAGAAAATAAAATACATGGGAAATATTTGATTTATATATATTTTAAATTAAAAAATATATTTTCTATGTTTAAAATCCTGTTTTAATTAATTATAGAAAAGACTGTTATTTTAAGAAAATTTGTTTTGATTAAATCAAACAATTGTTTTCAGGATATCTTCAAATAGATTTTCAAATGTAAATTGATTTTTTACATTAACATAATGATAAGTAAAATAAATTAAAAGGAGAGGAAATTTGAATAATTAAATAGTTATGAGTTATTCTATAGAGGGTAACATTATATATATATATATATATTTAATCGGTCAGTCAAAAATTTTTTTAAAGAGATGAGCAGTCAGTCATAAAATTTTTTTAGAGAGATGATCATTTAGTCTTATGATTATTATTTTGAGACTCAACTCAGGCGGTCCTTCCTTGTTATTATTCTTAAGCAGAAATGTAAGCGGGGATTTTTTTTTTTTAAAAAGAGAGTGAACGCTTTAATTTTTTTTTTTTCACTCCTTGAAGGTTGAAAAAAAAGAGCAAATGAAATGTGCGTTTATATAAAGCAATTTTCAAGCAATATTAAAGAATAGGAGAGAAATGGAACAAGATTGAATTTGTTATAAGCTAGTAATAATTATAAAAATGATATTAACATATTTGGTTATGCATAGGAATATGCCTCTGCATTGCTAAACCATCTTTTTCTGCTTCCTGGTTAATACAGAATGAGTCAAAATCGCTGATCTGTCTATGAAATCATGTATCCAGTAATAACCAACAAAATGATAGATTTTGAAGCCAACCCCACAAGCTATATGGAATGCTTTGTTCCTAGTTCCTGTCTTATTAAAAGCTCATTGCCTTTCAACCAATGGAGAAGGGGAAATAGGAGGAAGAGAAAATCCATAACAGCCATGTAGAACCAAGTTTGAAGCCATAAATCAAATTTTTGTTGATTTACCTCAATCATCTAAAGTGTCGACAGCAATTATTTTTTTTAAGAAGAGGGACAAGCAAATCCACCGGTACCTACTTATTCAAAGTACTTATAATAACTTTTTTTTTTAAATGGTAGAAGGAAGCCAATCAACAGTGAATAATAATGGAATTGAAGAAACAAGCAAAGTCAATTGATTCAGCATTATCTTAAAATTATCTGCAATAACTTTCTTTTTTTTTGTTTTTTGTTGTTGTGGGTGAACAAAGAAAAGCAGTCTGATAATTCAAACTCAGGACATTAATAAGAAGTAAAAAAGTAGACGGGTAAATATGAACTTTCTTTAACCGATTTTATTCTTTTACTTATTAAAAGTAAACCTTAATTTACTGGTCAAAGCAATTTTCTTTTTTGATACAGAAACATTAAGGACTTGTTTATCTATAGTTATTTGCAATATATCACAACATAGCACAAACATAGTTTAAATCTTTAAACTTAAATTTTTCATTATTTTTTTTTTGTTTTTTTTTATTATACATTGTAATGTTGAAATGTTTTTTTTTAATTGTTCTTCAGTTGTTAATGATAATGAGCAACCTATAGATATATGCATTTATAATGTTTTTTATTTTTATTTTATCTTGTTGCATACTAAAAGTTAATATATGTATTTTATTTTCTTTCGCTATAAGGTTGCAAAAGAAAAAGATATTTTTATATATGTAATTTTTGGGTATACATTTTAAACATATATGTTAACATTACCGAATGCGTGAATGTGTAACTGCTTACCCAAACACATCAAAGAATAGGTTATATATGATTAGTTTAAAATGGTAAATTAAAAAGTAGGGCATTACATTTGAATGGAAATGAAATGACATATACAAGTAACACCTGAAATTTATTTTATGATATGATGAGTAAGAAAAGTCTTAAATAAGCATTTATAGAATATGTATTTTTTTTAATATTGATTTAAGTCAGCTTATTTTGAGATATCAAGAAAAGTGACAAACCTATATATTAAGTTTATTTGCTTATACTTATATAAATTTTTATATTAATAAGCCATTTATTTAATTGTCGATTTGACTTTAAAGAAGGAAAGAAAGAGTAGTAGTGTTAATAAAATATAATTATATATCTTAATTGGTTTCCGAGTTATTATTAAGAATATTGTGTTTTGTTTTTTTTTCTTTTTTCTTAATTCTATCATTTTAATTCAGCATCATTGCTCGCAGTTATTAAGTATTACCATTCATATATATTGAGCAATCACTTGCAAATATTAAGCGTCCGCAAAATAATAGGTAAACTAGAATGTTGATATTTAAGTATTTAAGGATTATGCTTTAGAATAACCAAATTTTGATAATTATAATTTATCATAGAAAGCTAAAATTGTGTTGTGTCCATGAATTTAGATCATCCTCATCAAAGATGGATATCATGTTATTAGTTAAAAATGTTTCAAATAATACTATATAAAAGTTATGATCGCCATCAATCATCATTAATAAATTATAATCATTAAATTTAATGTTTAGCGTAATGAATATATTTTAGTAAATAGGGGTTTATATAAAATTGAATATTATGCAAAGAGATTCATGGTGATCAATCATCACCATTAGTATTATTAAATCCCAGTATGAAATAGGATAATTTTAATAGATGCCTATAAGTTTATAAAGATGAATTTATTGTTGTGAGTTTATTGATAAGCCATGGCTGGTATCATCATCACTATTATAATCATTGTTATGACATCACTATTATAATCATTATTATGATATTGTTGTCATCATCATCATTATTACCTTTATTCATTATTACCTTTATTGTGATAAATAATCTGGTTAAATGGCCATCAATATCAATAATGGTCTTCACATGCTTGTTTGGAAGCCATTAATAGGATTATACATGTCTGTTCATCAATATACGCTAATGAGCTAGCAATGTCTATAAGAATCTTTGATCTATAGTATAAACTTTGGTAATATTGGGATCTTGCAATTTTATCAATATAAATAAAATGTAAGAATGTCATTTTTGTTCAATAGTCATCCAAGTCATGTGTAATAAATATGTACTGAATGAGTTTGAACTCAAGTACACTATAAATAGATACTTATCTAGATTGAAAACAATCTAGTGGCGCTCATGGGAAAACACATGTACTTAGCTAAACTGAATAAAGAGTGATATCATCACTTTCCAACTTCATAATATTAGTTTTATAAAATATATTTTTTTATAAGTTGTCATGAATAGCACCAGTGTGTGCATATGACCATGGATGGTCTTATATATTTGGAAAGAAGGATAGGAAGGATTCTTTGTTAGAAGAACCTAGTATTGGAGATAAGCATAAGGCACTCCAGAAATCTCACAGTGGGTACTTTTATTCAGTTGCTATATTTAATATATTTTTATTAGATGACAATGTCCAGTATGTTTTACTGTTTAAATGACTGACCCAATATATAAATAAATACCAAGAATCTTTAATGCTGATATTTTCTTTGTCTATGCTATGATGAATTGATATAGTTACAAATTATAGTTACAAATACATATCTTTTATAATAATTTAATAAATACAAATGGCAATTAATTGATAAAAATAGTGTTATAATATATATATATATATATATATATATATATATATATATATATATATATATATATATATATATATATATATATATATATATATATATATATATATATATATAATTTATTTTATTTTAATGTTTCAATATGTTTAATGAATTGTATATATAAGAAATGAACTGGTTATTTTCCAAAAAATTAAATGCACATATATGCATCAATTTGTATATATGTATATAAATTATTTAAACATCATTTAAATAAGAATGTATTATTTTTCAATTAAGCTTTTTATAAAAAATTATAATAATGTAAAGTCTCATATATGGCAGAAAAAGAACTAATTTCTTGCAAGTCTCACATTTCTGTCAATCAAACCTCACATCATCAATGAATTGGATGACCAATTAAAATTATATTAAACATAGCATTATAATTTTAACTTAATAAACTCACAATACTTCATTTGATATTGAAAACTGAATCATCAATTATTTGAAAGATAATTTAACTAATGCCTTCTTTATACATTATGTATATACAATACTTAATATATGTATAATATGTAGATTGCTCACATATTGATGCACATAAATTTTATGTAGATATGTATTTATAATTTCCACACTGACATAATTTTCCTCAATAAAATGTATAAATAAGTAAACAAATTATTAATTTTTAATTATTGTTTACATGTTCAATTCAACTCCAATGTTTAAGTGTGATCAATAAAATTAAAGATTAATTTTCAAATTTACAAGTAGATTTGCATTTTCTGAGAAATAACCACGGATTGATGTACATGGTTTCAAGTCACTCACAAACTGTTAGTTTTTGCATTACCATAAGATCCTACTTTTTCTAGAATTATTTTAAAGTAAAAAATCAATAATATTGATGTAAGAAGCTACAACAATGGGAGAAGACGGATTTCCTAGATTCTGATTAGTTGTTTCACATTTTGACTAAAAGAAGAGTGCTTTTCAATAATTTTTACTCCAACTTCTTTGTTTTGATTTTCAAAGTAAAAATGTAAGTTTTAGAGTATTTTTATTATTATTTTTCATACATATTATACATTATTTTGATAAGATATGCTGAAAATATAATTATTTTAGAAAAATAGTAAGATTTTAGTAAAAAATTCTTTACTTTGCATAAAAGTAAATTGAAAAAAAAAACCAGTGCTAGCAACAATTTTGACATATGTCAACAATTTTATCACCTCAAGTTCTTTATTTGATTTTCAAACAAAACTGAATGTTTTAGAGTATTTTTATGGCATTTATTTATATTATAAGTATTTTGATAAAATATGCTGAAAATATAATTATTTAAAAAAATAGTAAGATTTTAGCAAAAAAATCTTTAATTTTACACTAACATAAATTGAGAAATAAATCAATAATATCTGCAGCACTTTCTAATTTGTTATGAACTTTCTTTTTAGGTCTTCTGCTATCAAATATTTTTATAATTATAAATAGTTATTTATTTTTGAAAAAACTCTTGTTCACTTTCATAATCTGATGAAATATTAATATATTTTTTACAAATGAAACTAAAACAAATATAATATTAATTGATGAATATATTTTTACAGCTGCTTTTGTTAATTGATCAATCAAAAGTTTCAAAATTTTAATTCACTTAGACAATAAAAAACTGTTCAGTTAAAAACATTTTTTTTCAGTGAAAGAGTTAAGAAACATGTTTTAAAGTTGAGATTAATAAGAAAATTACCTTAAAACTTTTGTAATTCAAGAAAGATTATCTAATGTAATATTAGTATTTACTCACATAAACTATGCAAAACTTTAATTTATGATGATATAATTAATTACATCTTCTGTCCCTTTCATATACTTAATCATTTACTTGAATAAATATAAAGAGATAAAAAGTAGCATCTTGATGCATAAGTGCATTAGTGACAGATTTCAATCATAATTTCATAGATGAAGGCAAAATAAAATTCTGATCTGCAGATATGGTTTTTATAGCACTATATTATATTATGTGTATTTACTACTTAAGCTTACAGTAGATAACTGGCATATAATAAAGATAAATGCTTTTAATATAATCATTGATTTTCCAAAACTAAATGCAAGAAAATATTTTTTTTTAAATAATTATATCTTACTGTAAATTTTAAAATAATTAACATTCAAATCTCTATTTTGTTACACCTGAAAATATTTTTGGTCATAATGTTCTGTTAAGCCTGAATGGTGTATAACATATTTTGTTTCTAGTTAAATGTATTCAACAATATGCTTCTGGCTATGCAAACTCTAATGGTGACTGTATTTGAACTAAAAGGCATTTTAATAATAAAAAAGAAATTAAATAAAATAATACTATTGCTTTTTGAGAGTTAAATATTGTTTTTTAAGAGTTAAATAAAATCAATATCTAGTCATTATTAACATTATTGAAATAAAATTTTAATACTTGTTTGCAATGTTGCTTTAACTGTAATCTATAAATCTGATTTTAAAAATAAAATGTAATACATTCTTAATGTAAATACATGTGATTTTAACATTTTTATCTGTTTCTATAAAGTTGACAGCAATCAAAGTTGAGAATATTTTTTTAAAAATTTTAATTAGAATTTTTTTGGACTACTTTTAGTAAATGGTTAGAATAATTAAACACATAACTCATTTTTAACAAATGACAAGTTATTAATTTAATTAATATAATGATTTAATGTATTTTTACCAAACCTTTTAAAAACATCTTTCAAAAACCATCAAGGTAGCTTAATTGAGATTGTTATTAACTGCACTGTCTTCTCCAAAATAATATATGATAGTTTTTGATTCTACATTGATGTTTGTATTGCAATTTTATATTAAATCATTTTAATCTAATTATGTTAAGTCTATGCTTTAATTTCGTTTTTATCACTAAATACCAGGATTGATTAAAAAAATACTAAAGCTCTTAAGAGTAACATGTACATTGCACATTATTCTATGGTTTATTTACATTGTAAATAAAGAAAGAGGGGGTATTTTTTTTTAGAGATAAGTTTTTGGTTTCTAAACCATTTCTATTATTTTGAAAGATATGTTTAATAATAATTATGTAATATATTTTAAAACAATATTACATTTTTACCAGTATTTAAACTTAAATGGTGGAAAACAAGAAAATGTTTTTATTTATTCTACTTTATGTAAAAATGAAAGTGTTTTTTTTTTAAATTTCTTTAGATAAATTTGTTTCTTTCACTATTTTTTCATCATTTCATTTACGTTTAAAAATATTAGTAATAATAATTTTATGTTAAAATGATTTTATTTCTTCACAAACTTATTCATATCAAAGGTTACATATATAAAAAAGTTAAATAATGCAATGGAAACTTGATTTGATTATGTTTAAATTTCTAGTAAAAGTTTAATAATATTCATGCAATTTTTTATTACGATTTTTCTCTGGCAGAAGCCACAAAATTGAATTTGGGCGTTTTGCCCTCTGCTGAGAAATTTTGCAAACTTTTTTTTTACAGCTTTGAAATTTAAGTATATATATATTTTTAATATTTTAATTTCAAAAAAATTCAAAAGATATCAGTATAATTTAATAAGTAGGTCTTCAAAATTTCTTAAACTCTATGATGTTGGGTGCCTTTTATATATTTGCTTCTCTCAAACTTTATGAGATTACTTTGTGGAAAGTTTATGATTATTTTTACATAGAAATTGTATAATAATTATTGGAAATCAAAAATATATATTTTTAAATATTTATTTTTTACAGAAATATTTTATTTTTTTAAATATAAAAGCTTATTTTTTTCTGAGTAATGACACTATGATAATTAATTAAAACTGCAGGAAATTCAACAGTCTAGAAAATGTCATCACTAAGCAATCTGTAATAACATTTAGCAATATGTAAAAATTACTAATAAATTATAAACATTTGAAACATAATTTGATTGACTTACTAATTATTGAAAATAATTTGTTCAGATTTTTAAAACAAACATCAAACAAAGAAGATTTTGTTTATTTTGCAAATTGAATCTGCTCCAACTAACATTTGATGATGAAACATCACTTTGTTTTAATTATAATCTAATTTTTAAAATAATTCCCAAAATCAAATATGATTTTAAAAATTTATTTAATTTCTAAAGAAAAATATCTATCAAATGAGGTCAAATGTATTATATTCCAATAAATAATAATGGTTTAATATTAAACTGAAAAATGAAAGCTTAAAAAAACAGAGAACCCCAAAAAATCTGTCAGAATAGAAGAGGGATATACTTAAAATACCAGTAAAATACTGGTCTCAATGATATTGATAAAAGGAAGTTACTCCTATGAAAACTAAAAATTAATTAAAATCACTAAGATGGGTTAAAATATTATTTGCAAAAATAAATAAATTGTTAAATAAATTTTAAATGCATATACTGACTGATATAAAAATGAATATTAACTAAAGAGAACTCAAAAGATAAAAGTTTTTAGATGAATTATTAGCTGAGAAAGAATTAAAAATAAGTTTTAATTTTGTAAATGAATGGAATCTAATTTCATCTCAGAAGTACAAATATAAAGTAAGATTCCAAAACAACACAAGAAACCATTAAATATTAAAATTTGTTTTTTTTTTTGGGGGGGGGGTTCAGATTATTACAAAAAGAATCTATCTTTAAAAGTTCAGAAGATTAAATTGTAGAAGAGAAATTATTTCTATTTACAATTGTTTGATTTCCTGAACAAACAAAATCACATTATTATATTAATATAATATTTTCTTCACAATGTCTTATCTAAAGCAATATTTATAATGGATACACACCTCAATGATAAGCACTGTGACAAAATAATTGCTTATTCATAACAAAAAAAGTATGTGAATTTTATATATGTAAGAATAAATTATAATATATGTATATACCATAGATAATAAGTAAAATAAATTATACATGAGTATGCAGATAATTATCATAATAATTGATAATAATTATCTACATATTCTTGTAGAATTTATTTTATTATATTTATTCCAACATCATTTAAAATTAGTAAAAGATTGTCAACAGAAACAGAGATTTTTTGTAAAGACTTCACTTTAATTAAAGTATGCTTCATGAAAATTATAAAAGTTGTTTCTAAATACAAAATGTGTGAATAAACGTATCTTTTTTTTTAATATGTCATAGCATCGGCTGGGAGGTGCAACAACCATCTGCAGCCATCTGCTTGTTTGAAAGGCAGCTGTGCTGACCTCTAGGCTAATAATGCTTGACTAAAAACTTATCTCTTTAAAGCTGTTATTATCTAAAAAAAATTTTTTTTCAAGCGTTTGAAATTAAATAAATGAAAATATTTTTTATTATTATTATAAATTAATAAATTAAGTATATCCAGTTTTCGGTTATCATGCTATAAATAAAATACGAATAGTTCATATGTCGATTAAATCATCTGGAGCAATTGAAAAATAATCATCATTTAGAGTACAAGCCTTAATATTTTGATTGAAAATGTGCTCTGATATAACATACTGGTTTCAACTGCAAAATAGCTAGTAGAACATTTTAACAAGCATTAAAATATAACATATTTGACTATTTCTGTTAACAAATGTGCATTTTTTATTCACACTATTTTCTGATGATATAAAAAATTACACTGCATAATTGATTCAAAGTATAGAGGATTTGAACACAGACTTTGAAGCACCCTTCAACTATCCACATGATCTCATACAGCTGATACACATGACCACACATATGTAGAAAAGATAATCACCAATCATTAGATTTCCAATGGTATGGATGGCTGAAGAGTTGGAAGTTGGAGTAGATTGAAGCCTGTCATATGAAGATTTGTTATCTTAATAATATAAACTGAGCACTGATTATATATATATATATATGTGTGTGTGTGATGATATTCTGAACCAACTGATGAGTGCTGGTTCAGCAAAAAATATGCATATTGATAATTATTTATCTTTTCTACATTTTATGTGGTTATTGGTACCAGTTGTATAAGATGGAGTGGATAGTTATAAGGAGCTTAAAGGTCTGTGTTCAAATTCCCTATATTTACAATTAAGCTCCGGGTATATAAAGAATATCTGTATTTCAAATCTTAAATGATTCTAAAGTTAATTAAACTAAACAATGGTTTTTATGGCAATAATACAATGATTTATTGCTCTGGATCTTTGTAAGAATTTTAAGCACCAGAAGTGACAGAACTAGTTCTTAATACGTGAATATTGATTTTCAGAATCTGCAGTTCAACTACTGCATCAAACCACGTCCAGAGTTCGCATATAAAAATAGGTTATATAAATGCATTGATGTATGCATTTAATATGTTCAGATAATTTAAGGTATAAGAATATATATATATATATATATATATAGATATATAAATAATATATATATAATATATATATATATAATAACAGAGATATAAAAATTATTCAAATTGAAAAATGTAGTAAAAAACGTAAAATTAAAGAGGCAACGATGATATCTAGAATAGAGGTGGTTTAATGAATAGACAATCGGCTAATATAAAGACAACAAAATTGTGGAAAATTTGAATGGATTGAATGATGGGTAATGCAAGTTTTTATTTTTTGTACATTTGTATTAATAGTTGATAAAGATTGTCAGTGAAACAATTGAAAGTACTTCTGGTAAAGAATATATTATTTAATTTTGATTACTGTGTTAAATATATTTGTTTGAATTATTATTATATGACTTAAAAATACAGACATTTAATGGTTGTAGTTATATATATATATATAAATTGTAGGGGTATATATATATATATATATATATATATATATATATATATATATATATATATATATATATATATATACACACTTATACATACATGTAATCAATATGTGTACATTATATTTGCATTATTATTACATTTATGAAAATAAATATATAACTTGTTAAGTTAGTATTTTTCATTCTTTAAAATGAAAGAAAGACATTGTTGACAAAAGACAGTTGAAAAGGTGATAAATGACCTCTGGGTTCACAGTTTATCGAATTAAATGAAATGAAATTAACTTAGTGTTTAATATCGAATTGTTATTGCAACAATGTGTATGCTTCAGCAAGCTGATGGAGTGAGATATAATATATTAATTCTATTCTTTTTGTTAGAAGAATAAGGATTCTATTTTTATCAGCTATAACCTCATAAAAACTTCTACTATGTTTGATTTCAAAGAACAGTGTAAGTTGAAGTCTATATTTTGAACAATTTAATACTCATTAGAAGAAATTTTTTATATTTGTTCAAAGAAAGTAATCTAAATATATTTTTGTGTTCTATAAAAATTTTTTGAATTACATGTTTTAAAATCTAAACGGCATTTTAAAAAAAGAACATGTTTACAAAAACTTCATTCAAATTTAATGTACTTTACATTATTAAAAAAATGCAAAGTGGCTAGAACATCAATTTATCATGGGATAGATAAAATGCACTTGCCTAATCAAATATATATGTGTAAAAAACATCATTTGCTGAATGCCTTAAAATTATAAAGAAATTAGATCTTCAAAATGGAATTATGAATGCCTTAAAATTATATAAAAATTAGATCTTCAAAATAGAATTATAAATGTTAATAAAGGAACTTTATATTAAGAAGTTGAATATAAAGAGGAAACTAAATGTCAACTTAGGATATCCTAATATTATTCACTTTAAAGTTTAACAACAAAGGAATCAAAAAACTGCACCTTAGAAGAATTTTTATTCGTGAGGAACATTAACTTTTATAAATACCATTTAAGATTTTTGAAAATTATAATTGGGAAAAGTAAATTTCATTTCCTTTATCATCATATTCACTTTATTATAAAAAATGAATAATAAGAGAGAATTAATAATTTACAATATTTTTGTTTTTATTTATGATTAATAAAAATTTAAATATTGGTTAATAAATGTTAATTTGGAAAAGGGATAATTGAACATAGAGGTAACAGATTAAATTATTTTTAAATCCACACATTATTATTTTTTATGACATGACACTACATTGTTTATACTAATCTAAATAGTTTAATAACAGTAATATATGATAAATGAATAAATGATTAACATTGTTGTGAAGTATACATTTTTATATTAATAAATATAAATTACAGACAATCATTTTAACGAATGAAGGTATTTCATACAATTGATTGGATTATTATTTGTATAACCTAATTATTGTAAAATAGTGTTAATATAAATATCTAAATATTAGAATATTTATATTTTATATACATTGTAAAATCACGTAGTGTTATAGGTTTAGAAAATATATCTACCGTAAGTAAAGAGAATATTTATATTTTTAATATAAGGAGGTAGATATATAAATATTTTTATATATATTGTAAAATTTAAATTATTTAATTTTTAAATAAATAATTATGTTTTTTTTATGTTAAATGAAGTGTTCAATTTTGTTTTATTTAATTTAAAGAGTTAGTGAGATTCGTTGTTAATATTACTTTAGAATATTGATAGGAACCCCCGAAGAGAGTAAATTGTTAAACTTCCCTGAGTTCGAAATCTGAGCATAACGGTAAAGTTAATTAAAGTGAAAATTGATTTGATGTGGTTTAGATATAACAATTTATTAATAATACATTAGTTATAAGGAACAAATATAGTTTTATATTAAAATTAAATCACATCATTCATGGCATCCTATACGAAGACCTTAAATCAGACTATAGTGAGATGCGACTGCCTTAACTTATCTTGTTGAGAGGGTGTATACCGTTACAGTATATATATATATGATATATTGATATCATTTACCTATCTATTTGTCTATTTATCATATCACTTTTTGCAAGTATTTTCTTACTTGTCTATCTAACTATTCATCTATCTATGCATACCATTTTTAGTTTTAACAGTGGCAACTTTAATAAAATATATTTTTAAAAGTTAAAGTACTTACAGAAACTTAAATATCAAGAGAAAATATTTTATAGAAAGTAAATGTAAAAATTCATATATTTAAATAAATGTGATATTTATTTTAGGAAGTATAATTCTATACTTGATAAAATGAAACTGCTTTAAAATCATTGATATTTTACGTAATTGCTATTATTTTGAAAACCATCAGAAATATAAAATTACAAAGCAAATCAAATTGTAAAAAAACTAATTTGAAATAAGCAGATATTTTAAACTATTAAAAGAACTCTTTATTTTTTTCTCACAAAGTTATAATGTTTTATACAATGTATGAAATACATTTCTACATATTGTTAATTTCAATAGAAATTTGGGTGTTTTAATTAAAATTTTTTAATAACTATATTTAAATTTATATTTTCAAAACGATTATAAGAACAGAATAGAATTTATTTATAACAATAAAACTACATTTATTAACAAAAAATAATAAATCAATATAATATCTTATTCACATCTAAAATATTTTTATAATGGCTTATATTTATCACAGGCCATTTGTTAAAAAATATATTTACTTCTGATGATTGGTAAATCATCAAAATTACTTTCTGTTTTATGATACACATAATTATATATTAAAATGTTAATAAATTATTTATTTTTTTAGCTTATAATTCATACATACAAAAGTATATATACAGAATAATATTTACATTATTTAAAGGCAAAAACTATATATATATAACAAGGAATTGTTATTAAAAGAACAAGTGCTAAACGTTTGTTTTTTATGATTTAATTTAGAAAATGCTTAAATAATAATAGGAATCAAATGGTTTATTGATAGGTATTCATAAAAATTTCATGAACTACAAGTGATATTTTTTTCACATCAGCCAGGAAGCGAACCCGCTAACCCAGGACAACTGCTTATAAAGCTGCCGTTGCTGACCTCTCGACCACCAATGCTTGACTAGAGGTGATATTTAGAGCCATAATCAATACATCTTGAACTTTAGAATCAACTTATCTATATCCTATTGATACTAAATGACAACAGTTGGACCTTCAAATTATGTTTATTTATAACATTTTACATTGTGCTTTAATTAATAAAGATTACATAGTTTAAAAGCACATATATATATATATATATATAATATATATATATTAGAAATCATGTTTACAGAGCAATTGTGTTTAATAAAATAAAATTAAAGTGAATCCCAGGATGTTTCGATAATATACCTTTCGTCCTCAAATGAGTGGAAAGCCACCCAGTAATAATCACGTGGTTATTGCAGAAAAAAATATATCACATATTTGTTGAGTAGTTTGACTTAAATATGGATGTGTTTTTTTTTTTTTTAATTTTTATTGATTTTAATGACAAAACTCTCACATACAAGTCAAGTTTGTCAATCCAATTTATTTTTTAAAATATTTCTGTAGCTTCCCTAAATATTCTTGACCATAATTATTGCATGTAGATAGGACGTTAGTACTTGAGAAATCTACGCACTTGCCAGTATTTAAAATATGGAAAGTAAATGCTGAAAATATTGAGAGATTTAACTTTGCATTAATGTGTTCATTTTTTCTAACACTTATATGTTGATTTCTCCTTTCAATGTATACAGTTGGGCACATGGCACTTGAAGTTTCATATACTCCTTGAGTTTCCAGAGGATTATATTCTTAAATTTGAATAGAATGAAATGAATCTTATGTTCAGGAGATAATATTGTTTAGAAGCCATATCTACTGAGATGGTATGCATATAAACTACATTCTCCACTGAAAAAAAAAGATTAATAGCATTCTTCAAACTTAAGGATATAATTCTTCTGGAATCTCAAAGAGTGCATGAGCTTCCATGTGGCATGTGCTCAATCACATTTATAGGAAGTAGCAATTAACATATAAGAACTAGAAGAGATCATCACATTAAAGCACTGGAAAAAACTCAACATTTTCAGCATACAGGCTTCATGTTTTAGATGTTGGCCACCACATAGATTTTTCAAATACTAAAATCATATCCACTTGCAACAACCATGGTCAAAGAATATTTTGGGAGGTTATGGAAATATTAAATAAAATAATTTTTTTAAAAATGTGATGAAATGATTAAATTATCAACTATATAAAAGTTTCCTCATGCAAGTGAATAAAAACTAAATAAAATATAATCAAATATAGGTCAAACTATTCAACAACACCATGATATAATTAACTCTGTAACAACCATATAATTATTACTATTTTTTTTACCCAATTGAAGGCAACATATATCTTGCTCAAAGGTTGGTATTTTACCTTATTTGATTAAACATTAATGTTTTCACCATTGTATGATGTAGATAAATGATTTTTTGGGTAAAACAATGTGTTATTTTTATTATATACCAATATTTCAATGAACTAGCACCCTCCATTGCCAAGATAAACTCTTGAAAGCTAGTTAGTCAAAATATCAGTATATAATAAAAATTAACACACTGTTTTACCCCAAAAATCATTTATATATATAATAAATATTTGCATGAAAATATTTAATTGAAGGAGTTTTCCATATATAATTATTTAATTAGAAAGCTGTTTACTAAGGATAGTAACTTGGGGCAGTTAATCTTAAGTAATTACTATTCTAGATAAAGAGATTTCTTTTCTAACTAAAAAAAATATAAATGGAAAATTCCACGCACTATATATATATATATATATATATATATATATATATATATATATATATATATATATATATATATATATATATATATATATATATATATATGTTTCATTTTGAAATCATTGACAATATTTGAGTTGGTATATAATATATCAATGATTATGTAATAATAAACATTAAGTTTAATCTAAATGTTTAAGATAAATAATATGAGTGAATAGAACTGTGGCACGTACATTATTGAAATTAGAACAATAATAATTTTTGTATAACTGTCATCCTTTGAAAGTAGAATTCAAAATTTTCTAGAACAGTAATTCTTTTCATTTATAAAATTTAATTAAAAAACTTAAGTCAAACAATTATTTCATAAAATGTTTTAAAAAACAAGATAAATTTAAAAAACGATTTAAAAAAAATCCAATTACTCATTAATATAATTCAAGCCCATTTTGATCTTGGTCTGCTTGTTTACAATGGGTTTGTCCCATAACTTAAAATAGTAAATTATTTAGTCCAATTTTATATTTGGATGGCAAGTCTAATCACAAAATAAGAACAGCTTTTCTTTTAGTCATTTTTGACAATGCAATAACATTTTTTTTTGTTTTACCAGTTGATATTCTGTCCATATAGTAGAGTCACCCAATGCAAACTATAGTAATCAATGGATGCTAGAAGATTTGTGTATTAAAATTCTTATCTAGTGTATACTAATCCAGTATCCCCAGACTAGTTTCTAGTTTATGGTTTTCATGCTCTCAGACCCAAGGCTCCAAGGCCAGAAGCTAGAAACTAGTCTGGAGATATTGGATGAATGGGTACAAAATAAGGAATTCAATACACAAATCCTTCTATTGTCCATTAATTACAATGTCTTGCATTGGGTCACACTACTGCATAGAGAGAATGATAATTGATTTAACAAATTATGTAATCCTAAGAAATATTTTTTTAAATTTTGAACTCAGTACTTTGTAAACAAATATGCCAGTGTAATGTACAAAATTTTAGTTTTATTTCTTAAAATAAAAGGGTATGGTAGGGCTCGATTATATCAAACCTTATTTAAGTGATCAAATCTGAAAAAATTAAAATTTTAATTAATAACAATTGCAAAATATTAAAATCAGTGAATTACATCAATGGTATGTTATAGCGTTTGCTAGATTGTACCTTTAAAATTCAGTAAATTATATTGCTTAAATGTTCTGAGTGTGATAAAAACTTAGACTGTTTAAGATACACTAGAAGATTTTCTTGACTTTAAAAGAGATTTCATATGCATTTTAGGCTTTCAATAATATAATATAATAATTTAATAGTATTATTATTAATTTGGGGGTATAAATATGTTTGGTATTTTATTATTATTAAAAAAATAATTGGAAAGATTAAAGTTATAATTCTTCTAAATCAATATTTATAGTTAATTCCTAAGTATATATTTTTATAGTGATTTAAAATACTACTGAACAGTTTGATTGATTGTTACTAATGAAAATAGGGGAAGAAGTATTAATGATATGCACAATGTGCTATCATTGGTCTAATTTTAATACCCCAATTCAGTGTAATAAAAAGTATAAATAACTTAACAGAGTTTGTAGAGGGGACTATCAAGAAAAAATCAATGGAAAGACTTCAACATCTAAAACCTACCAATTTAAAGAAAGAAATAAAGAGCTGAAAAAGTTATAACACTGGGATTGAATTGAACAAGATTAAAAGATATTGTATTTTTAAAACCATGGAATAAGAAATTTTAACTCCTTGTATACCTTCTCTATACTTTTCCATTGATTGAAAATTTCTGGAGTTCATACTGGAAGAAAAAGAAGGAGCTATATTGGAAATTAATTGTCTGACAAAATGCGACTTCAAATTTAGAACTAAACAAGAAATTGTAAGCATGAACTTTTATTTCACCTATTTTAGTCAATTTATATATTTAAAAGTTATGTGTGATTTATTTAGACTAGCAAGAAACAGAAAAAAATGTGCAGTTTGCTTTTTATAAATAAAGAAAAAATATCCATTTTTCTTATGAATTATATAATATTAATAAAAATCTGATAAAAACATAATAATTTAAATAAAATGTTTAAGATTTAAATCAAACAAAGTAAATGTTACTTCTAATAGTATAATGTTTAATCAATTTATAAAATGAGGGACTTACTTTATAGATTTTTTTTTAAAAAAAATCATCTGATAAACTTTTTGAGCGCCAACTTTAGTCACCATTAGAAATGAAAACTTAAAATATGTTTACATTGCTAATAAATGCAAAATAAAATTATTAATTCATAGTTATTAAACATATTTCATGGAAATTCTTATAGAAACAAATAGTAGCCATTTATTATATTATGTAAGAAAATACTTAATACTATTAATATGAAACATAAAGGAACAAAAATATCTACTTCTTAATAACTGGTGAAACACTAGAATTGATCATAATTTTAAATGTAAACAAGAACATTTGGAAATGATTCAAAATACTAAAATCGGTGATTTTTATTGTCTTATTAAATTACTGCAGATTAAAAAGAAAAAAAAATCAACAAAATAAATTTGAGAGAGTTTTCTCTCATTGTTAACTTGAAGATACAGCTTATGTTCAAAGAAAATTTTGTCAGCAGAAGAGATTAATAAGTGCTACAGTATTATTATTCTATTGCTACAAAATTTTGAATGTTTTACTATGTTTTCAGTATCAGGATCAAATATTAATAATAAAAGAAAAAAAGAATATATGGATGCATTACTCATAAAATGTTTTGCCCATGATGTTATTTTTCCTTGTCAGTCAACTCATGATAAATGAACAAACTATGAACGAGGGGAAAAAGTACAATGTGATAAAATGTCTTTTTTTATTACTGATGTTTATTATTATGATATATTGGTTTTAATATGTTATCTAGGCATATATATATATATATATATATATATATATATATATATATATATATATATATATATATTATGGTACAAATATATAATTGCATTGAAGACATATTAATGTAAAGGTATATACATTTATTATTTTTTATTTTACCAGTTGGTTTAAAATCTACTATTCTATCTTACATTAATAAAAATAGCTTCTGATATTCTATTGATGGGTAAACAAAGACAATAACTTGTCAAAGGTATAGTATAATGACACAATCATCTTATTATATGGAGAGTTTTATACAAGCATTTTACTTTATTAAAATTTTGCCTATGAATTAGCATGTCTACTTTAGTTATAGAATGTAAGCTATTCTTTATTGTCTATATATGTATTTCTTGTTATAGCAAAAATATTATTACTATTTTAAAACAGTGTTGGTTTGTTTAATACACTATTAGTTTATGCATTGCAAAATGGGATTATCTATATTTTAACTTTTATTCTAATAATTATTTTATCTTGCTATTGTAGTGACAATGATTTGTGACAGATTTCATCTGATAAATATGTGCAACATATAATGACATCAAATATTATATCATTAATATTGTGCATGGGTAGATGGATCACTCTCCCATTGCTTATTCCATGAGAGGATTATATTGTCAAGGCAGATAAATAGTTAATACATAGTTAGCAAAGTTAATCCCTAGAGAGAGTTATATTCATGGCATGTATTCTTTTCCTTGTGATGGCACAATGTCCACACATTTAGTATCTAGGAAAAATGTATTGGAATCAGCCATAGTATTGTACAACTATATAATGTTGTTTTATAAAGCCTCTCTTTATTGTCTAATCCCTCATGATATGTAGTTATTTTTCTGTCATGTATGATGAAGTTCTTGGTATTTTATAATTATATAGCAATGATAGGATAAAGTTAGATTCAGGGACACTTGTGTATCTATAGTGTTTGCCTAATTGTCAATAATGCATGTATGATGCTGTAGTACTTTCATCAGTTTACAAGCAAACCAACCAAAACTTACTAATAATTATAAAATTTCTATATGGCATAATAAGTGATACACATGTACAATGTCATTGTATTTTCATCAAGCAGTTATTTGCCGATGGATTGGTAAGACAGGTTAATAATGAGAATGATTATGTTGTCAGCATAGGCAAGATTTGGTGTCATGTATCCATTTGACTTCTGATGTCTGTCCCCACATTAATATAATAAATTTCTTCATATCAAGTAATAATAATTATTATTTGTGCTGCATATAATAATTGCCCTTACATCATATTCTGATATAAATAAAATAGCTATAATGTAACATGCTGCTTTATAACATTAAGTTTTAAATTTTAAAGTTTTCACTTACCTAAATATTTGAATACACTTTTATTTAATAACTAGAATGTTTATTTATGCTAAACAGAGTTTAACATCCCTGTTCTAGAATAGAAAATAAAAGAAACATAGCTGACAAGAGTAGTGATAATGAAGGTATCACTGTACTATACTGTTTTATATATTATGCTATCTTGTTTCATATAATGTTTCTGAAAAATAGATATTCAATTATTTCTGATGTTTAAAGAAAATTTCTATATAGTGTAAATAAATCTTGTTGTTTTAAAAGTTATTTAGTTGTTTGTGGTTTTATTGCTAATCATCATCCACATTATTATTGTTATTGCTATCGACACATTATCTTATTATTTTGAAGTCAATATCAATCAAAATAGTGTATTTGACTAGACATTCGTATATCATAATAATTTTGTTAAGCCCTTATAGTTCAAAAGTACATTTAAGGCATCATCACTTAGTGATCAAAATATTGTTAACCTAAAGTGCATATATTACTTTAAATAGTATTTTAAAAGACAAAACTCAGGGTTAATTTAACTTGTTTAATTGAACTATCAGATATATCATTCATCGATCTTGATCACATTGCTCATAATTATTTGCTAAAAAGAAGTTGATAAATTATCGTGTTTAGTTATTAAAAGTATTTGTATTTCTTGAAGCTTAAAGTTAATAATATTTATGGAGTTTATAAAGTTTATTTGGAATTTCCAAATATCATTTGTTAATTCTATTTGGTAGTATGAACTGTTTTGTTTGCTATATTTGAGTAGTGGCAAAATCCTTCTCACTCACCCAAGTATATCTTTTAAAATTATAATATTTAAGTTTTTTGAACCTTGCGAAGAATAGGTTACTAATTTGCTGTGTAATTTTAAATTTATGGTAAATTTTATATCTACAGTTATTTATTGTACTTGGATTTGAGTTATGTTATTTTCACAGTTTTAATAAAGTCAGTATAACGTTAATGGGTAAATTTCTTCTTTTGTCTTAAAACTTATAGCTTGTTTTGACTCTATGGTGAATATTCTGGTTTCGTCAAGCTTGGAATCCCGACTTTATTTTAGTTTATCTTACTATCACTTAATACAATATTAGTTTATAGTTCAAGATCTCATTCTCCACCATCACATTGTTCTCCTATTTTATATTGACCTTTCTTTTATTTCTTCATTCTCATTTGATCTTAATTCATTCATTAGCTCTTATTCTATTATTATCTTAATCATTCATTATTCTAACACATCTTCATTATCTTCTCTTCACTATTAGGCTGATTTCATTTTATTACTTAATTATTATTTATTTTCATCATCCATTTAGTCATCTACGTCCTAATTTATTTATTACATAATTCATAATTTTCATTTCATATTCATTCCATAGACCTGATTATTAATTATTTATTGGTTTGACAAATATTAAATTTATTTCATAATATTTTGTTTGTGGATTTTAAGGCTAGTTTAACTAGAAGTTATTATCTTCATAGAAACGTTGCAACCTTCTTTAGATTTATGGTATAATGCTAGCTTAGTTAGTTCTAAGAAATAATATCTTTAGTTTAACATTTCTTTTTATGCTTATATTCTTAATTATTTGTGTAGTGTGGGTTACAATATATAATATTTAAATACATGTGTTAATGGAATTATAAGAGACTTGAACTCATACTTTCAAACTCCTCACAGCTATCTAATCTATCTTTTATGACTGATACGTATGACCATATAATCTGAAAAGATAAATGATCTCCAATATACATATTTTGTGCTGAGGCCAGAACTCATCATCTTTTTCAGATCACCATCTTCAACATATATATTCAATCACTGCTCAGTTTATATTAAGATAGCAAATCTTCAAACTTTAATAGACAAGCTTCCATCTTCTCCACACTCCAACTCTTCAGCCATCCATGTCATTGAAAATCCAAGGATAGACTTTTTAAGGTTTATGTGTGTGGGGTCGGATTGACTTAAGGTCAACATGGCTATGACAATAACAGTGGTATCATCAAGGGCTTTGAGCATTTTATTTTTAGATGTTTAATGATATAGATGGTTAAAGAGTTGGAGAGTGAAAAAGATTGAAGCTTGTTCAATAAAGTTTGAAGATTTGTTATCTTAATATAAACTGAGCAGTGACTGTATATATGTGTTGGAGATGGTGATCTGGACAAACTGATGAGTGCTGGCTAAGCATGGAATATATATATATATATATATATATATATGGAATAATATACATTTTTCATATTATGTGGCCATGTATATTAGTTGTAGCTGTTGTGTAGCTGTGAGGAGTTTGAAAGTCTGAGTTTATGTCCTTTATTATACACCCCTCCTCACACACACACATACACACACACACACACACATATATATATATATACACATACACACACACATATATATATATATACATGGGTACAAACCATGTATTATTTTGCATTACAATCCGATATTTTAATGGACTAGCAACCACCATTATCAAGGTTAACTTTTGAAAGAACAATAGGTCGATCTCAAAAAATAATGTGACTCAGTGCGAAATGAGAAGTGAGATTCAACTTGAAGTAGTTCAGCAATCACAATATGAGGGCTTATCAAAATGTTTATTTTCTTCAGTTTTTTCACATATTAATTTCAAGTTAATATTAGATAAAATGAGAGGTTTTCACATAGCTGGAATACATTGTGCTTCCTTAGCCCTATTTAAACCAGTAGGTCTCTTTAATATTTCAATTGACTCTCCCATAGTTTTTAAATCATATTTTCCAAATTACCAAGTATTTTGGTATTGTCAAAATCAGGTTTGTGACAAATTTCTAAAAAATGAAAAGTAAAAACTGAGGATTATGTATATTGGATCTATCTAAGTTCTTTACAATTCTTTACAGATATAAACTGGGTGAGCAATAGATTGTCTGTGGTAGTTTATGATGCTAAATTTATAGAGCTTCTGTTAGGGTTTTTAATTCCATTGTTTTTTTTAAATTGTTTATTAAAGTTATCTTATTTACATTTGGATAATTAATAAACATGTATTGGTACACATTGTTTTGCATATATGCTTTGAATAGTTTGATAGTCTTCAGATATTGGTTTTGTAAGCTGGTGTATGATACTACTGATAACATTGTGTATGTTTTATTATCATATATCAATTCTTGGTTTAAAAATGTCCATTTTTTTGTATTTTTTTGAGTATATTAATTGATTTAAAAAATGACAGAACTTCCCTGATTAGAGAATTGAGCATTGTTTTATGAATGACCAAGACGCTGTGAAAATGTCTGGGTGTGCTATTTTACTGTCTGTGTTTTTTAGTTGTGCTAATTTGTTATAAAATGTTGATGTATGTCACCTTGTATTATTGTCAGAAGCATATGTATATTGTATGCAACAAAATGCATAAAGCATGAAGGTTTCTGCACAGACTTCAGGGATGGATGTTCTGTAGAATGCACTAATGATATGCTGCAGGGAGATGATTGGTTATCTGTATGTGTTAGTTATTTCCTGCTGAATTTTATTTAATGCCAAGCAGTTGTATAACAGATGTTGTTGTGTTTCTTCTGCTAGGTGGCATAGTGTGCATAAGGGGTCTATTTTTGTATAAAAATATCTCTATCTTAGAAGGTATGATGTTGATAAGGCATATAGATTTATTCTAAGGAGGAAATCAAACAAATTGGACTCCATGGATATTATTATTATAATTATTTTTCATCAATAGTACTATGTAAAATGTTTGAAGAAAAAGTTAAGAAAACAAGTATTATTATCAACTGATGTATGGATTAACAATAAAGTTAAACTCAATATTCCATGAGAGGCTATGAATCTAAAATATTATGGAAATCAATGCTATAATAAAAGAAAAGTCCACAGGATGTTATTTTTTTAGTTTTATTACTTTTTGATTTGCAAAAGGCCATCAAAGTTTGCCTGTTGCTAATGTTACCTATTCATTTAAAAATAAAATAAATGTATTTGAACTGAACATAGAACCAAAAGTGCATAAATAGAGAAGACCAACTAGTTGATATCTTAATTCCTGTTGGCCTACATATATTCATATCCACAAAATGAAGAATCACAATAAGCATGCGTCTGTAAAAAGAAAATAAATTGTATTAAGCAACTAGATACCATTGCCCAGAAAAAAGGAAGCAACACTGAGATGGGAGAAGCATTTCAAAGAATTCTGATTAATTTTATCAGTCTACATCAGCATGATATACAAAAATAATATTTCAAAAATAAACTTAAACAATTCAAAATCCACGTGTTTATGAATAGAATACTTTATTGTCCATATTAATACAAGCACTCTAAGGTCAAACAGAGAGTCTTCAAATATCTTATTAATAAAAATAAGAAAAATACAAGAAAAATTTACACGATTATAATTAATATTTAAAATTGACGTGCATACACATTTATTAATTTTTGTCATTTTTGTTAAGTATTTCATGAAATATCAGAGCTCTCTAAAAGGTATTATTGTTTTTAAAATTATAATGTACACATGTATAACTAACATATAGTACATGCATATAAACTTATCTTTCTTTTTGCATTGCCAAATCCACATGATATTAATATCATCCATATTCATTATTACTTTTTACAATGCTTTTTTATAATACACTATTGACAGTTTCAGTTGCTCCAGCAATCTTCTTCACAACTAGAACAAACATAATACAAATACATGAATAGAAATATACATGCATGAATATATAATTTTACATTTTACACATATAATTATTATTTACATACCTACATATATCTTTATATACATGTCTATGTAATTATTATCGTTTATATAATATACATTTTACTCTTTTTATATCCTATATTTACCAATTAATACTTCATATATATATATTATTTCATTTATTTTTTATTTTGCTCTTAATAATCTTTTAAATATTTAATTCTAACATTATGTATTCATTCTTTTATATTTCAATGTTAATATATAATGAATACTAATAATATAAAGGTATGAATATATAATGTTAGAGTTAAATATTTAAAAGATTAATAAGAGTAAAGTAAAAAAAAATAAATGAAATAGAAATTATATATATATATATATATATATATATATAAGTATTAATTGGTAAATATAGAATACAAAAAAATGTATGTTATATAAAAGGTAATAATTATATAGAGAGGTATATAAAAATATATGTGATTATATAGATAATGATTGTATATGTAAAATGTAAAATTATATGTTCATGCATGTATATTTGTATTCATATATTTGTATTATGTTTGTTGTAGTTCTGAAGAAGAATGCTGGTGCAATTAAAACTATCAATAGTATATTGTAAAAAATCATTGTAAAAATAATAAAGAATACAGATGGTATTAATATCATATGCAAATAATATAATAAAATATATTAGGTAAACTTTTGTCAGTGTTTGTGTTGACTTGAAAATTAATGGAAATATTTAAAAAAATTGATATTATTATTATTAATATATATATATATATATATATATATATATCTGGCTTGCTATGCTGAGTTTGAAGACATTACGTGTCTAAAAGATTCATGCTTGCAAGCTGACAATAGCAAATAGCTTGAAATCATGATCTGAAAGTGGAGTTAAAGTTAGAGATAGTGAATGCATGCTCTGACGTTTATGTAAACAAATGCTTGACTGTGTTTTTGGTAGAATGCCATCTGTTGACATAAATACAAGCATTAGCAAGTTTTTAACTTGTTTTTTGTTTTTCATAAATGTACCTTTGAGGTCTTTCTAGCAATGATATATATTGCAGAGACTTCTACTATGTGGTGATGCTGAACTGAGATCAGACCCATGTAGCTATCTGGTTTGCTATGCTGAGTTTGAAGACATTATGTGTCTAAAAGATTCATGCTTGCAAGCTGAATAGAAACTGTTTCATAAATGCTCAGAGTTTGTGTTTAGATCTAGTTTCTAAAATTCCTGTCTTTCACTGACAATAGCAACTAGCTTGAAATCATGATCTGAAAGTGGAATTAAAGTTAGAGATAGTGAATGCATGCTCTGATGTTTATGTAAACAAACGCTTGATGGTGTTTTTGGTAGAATGCCATCTGTTGACACATATATATATATATATATATATATATATATATATATATATATATATATATATATATATATATAATGAGCATACTAATGGCTTTAAACAAGCTTTTCCAATATAAGGGACTTTAACTCAGATTTTCAATTCTTCACAGCTATTCAATTCATCTTATGCAACTGATAAACATGACCACATATATGAATTAGAAAATCTGAATTCAAGTCCCTTATAATTACATTGTTTTGTATAGACAAAATACATGTATTCAAATATCATATATATTTATATTAATTTGTGTATAACTTTCAGTCATTTCATAATCATGACATACATTTAAACAGTAGATTTGCTATTAAATTATTTAATATAAATATATATTGTAACACAACTGAGCATTTATTAAAATTGTGTTTACAATTAATAAAATAAAATTCTCATAAATAACATGAAGGTTTTAATAAATAAGTAATATGTAAGTCAGCATAGAAATCTAAAGAGTTATTATCAGTAAAGGTTACATTTAATTAATAAGAAGGGGGGAAGTGTAATGTGATAAAAGTTTAATAAAAGAAGTTTAAAGAGTTTTTTTAAAACAGTTTGGTAAAAATCAAGTAATGAGTTCGAAGGAGGGGAAGGGGTTGCTTTAGAAATGTCATATTAAAAGTTTAAGGATTGATTGAAAAGGAAAGGGAATTAACTCAACAATTAATAAGAAAATAAATAAAAATTAAAAGTTATGACAGTTCAAGAATAAGTTGCTCTATTTCGTTTAAAATATTAAAGAAAAAGTTGAAGTTAAAAGCTTGAAATATAAACCTTTTATATAAATTAAAAATATCACTTATTGTTTAAATTAAGGAAAAAATCTTTTCCTGTAATTTAAAGAAATGCAAATATATATGTGTTAGTAGCAATTGTAAACATAAGGAATAGTAAAATAAAATGTGTGCATGTGAATAAAGTAAAATAAGAAAATTAAAATGTAAACACAGAATTTGCAATGGCTACAAATTAAAAATCAACAAAACAAGAAATTTACAATGGCTACCAAATGAAAACATGTAATTAAAATCTTATTGAAGAACATGTATTCAAAAACAGTGTAGGATTTTCAACAATAGAGATAGCCGGCAGACATAAAAACCAATTACCAAAATGACAACAGGTCATCATATAAATAGTCCAGATTTTCATCAATCAGCAGTTGAGATCACAATCAGATGAAATCAGTTCTCAATCAGTCTTCTCATGTATTTGTTAATAATAAAAATTCCAGGTTAATCATTATCAGAATCATACAACCTTGCTCCAACCTGTAGTCTAATAAGATCAGCAATTTGCCGAGTAAAAGTAATGTCTGCTTAACAACTTGATAAATCACCAACAATGTTTAGCTGTCTAGGAATAGTCTCATGGAATAGTAAGCATTAAATCTCCACAAGAAAACTCTCAAATCCAACTAGTTGGAAATATTTTCATGTGAAGTAACAACCAGCAAAAAGTTCATGTTCAAATCTTATAGGTAATGAGCATCTTTTATTATTTCCATTTCTAATTAACATAGCCATTGCAATACTTAAAGCCTCACAGAGTCAGTTAATAAATGAACTCTATAGCATGCACAAAGAACTATTGATGTGCATGTTTGTGCAATGTATTTATTAAAGCTTTATGATCTTATATTAATTTCATGTATCTATTGAATGCTCTGTTATATGTTATTGCATAAATTAAGAATGTGTGTGGTCATTATATGTAATTATCATTGTATAATTTAATTAAGTTCCTATATAAAATCATTTAAAAATTAGAATAATAAATATTTGGTTAAATAAATTATCTTTAAGCTTAATTTTGTCGATCAATTTTTTTATCACTAATTAAAACAATAATGTGTTAGATTATTTTTGATTGAGGTAGTCATGTAATATTTCAAGTACTGGATTATGGATCTACTGTCCAAACACATTAGTTCTCATAACTAGCTAGTACCTGAGGTTTACCTCAAAACAAATAAAGCACTTGGATAGTAGGGATTTAAATCTAGCACTTGAGGTGGGCCATGGTCTGGAATGTGATCATGTTATGTGTGGCATAGCATCATCTGATCATGGGTATTGTTGATGGCTCTTCTATCAATGGTATTCTCCCCTCTGCTCAAAGAGATGGTCCATTCATATAATATTCATAATATAAAAACATAAAATTATGATAAATAGGGTTTAAACCCAGCTAAACAAAGAAAAGAGAGTACTCCAGTCATTTCTTATGAACATACATGGTACAATTGGCTTTACCCAATGTAAGATAAAACCTCATAAATAACAGTAAAATAAATATTTGTTTAACTGTTTGAAAATAAAAATTCAAAGAAATGCTAAATTGCGTAATTGTATTTTAAAGTGGTATAGTGGTATAATTTAAATAAAGAATTGACTGAAACAATTTTTACTTTAAATGAAAAGTAATTTTGATATTTATGTTATTTAAAATAAATTATTTGCTTAAATGATGAGAGAATTAAAGACAGTTGGATATTTTGGGTGGAGTTAAGGCATTGAGAAAGGAAGATAAAAGGACAAGGGGGTGAAGCCAGTCATATGGCCCACTTAACAAAATAAATAAACAGTTCGTATTTAAATTTAGTGGACAAGAAATTTTGTTTCAAAAATGTTTGAAAAAAATATATCTGATACACAGATGTTGATGAAAATGATGATGAATATAATGAGAGAAATGCAAGAAATCAAGCAAGGTCAGCTAGAACTCAAAGCAGAAATGAAAGAAGAAATTAATCAGGTCATAGTAGAAATGATTACAGAAATGAATGCAATGAAGGATGAAGTAACAGGATAGGTAGAGAAGAACCAAGAAATTATAAAGTTAGATTTAACCAAAAAATTTCAGGAAACAGAAAAGGAAGTCAAGGTGGTAAGAGATCTAAGTGAAGGAAAGGATGAATTAAAAATGTAGATCAAGAGATAGTAGAACAAGATAGTGTTAAGTATAGCAAGTCAGAATGAAAATAATAAAGTATCTATGTCACTAGCCTGTAATGAAAAGGAGAAATAATCTCATGTGGAGAGATAGGAAAGGATACTGCCTTAAATAGGAGTTGCTACAATGCAAAAGGGAAAAAGATAAACAAAAAAGGATCATTATTTAAGTCACTATAAGGAGAAATTTAATTAAGCATATACATCAGAAATATTGACTTTATGGAGCAAGCAAAGTTGAGGGATTGTTAAACCATTGGTTCTACTGGCCATAAATGTATATGAACATCTTAGATGTCATAAAGAAGTGTCAAATATGCTCAAAAACAAAAACACTTAATACACCTTGGATAGGACCATTGAAGCCCATTTACATGCAACATCTGGATAATTTATTAGTCATAGATTTCTATGGACATGTCCTCATTTAATAGAATGAAATAGCTTGTTGTGGCATACAATGTATTCTTGAAGTTTGTGGCAGTGTACCCTGTAGCTCAGGCAAATGCTAAGCATACCATATGGGTTTTAGAGCAATGACATTTTGGGACAGTGGGAGTTCCGGATAAAAGCTTGTCTGACCATGGGACTCCATTTGTATCTGATGAGCGAAAAAAAATGGATTGGAGAGATGTGAAATAAAACACATACATCAATGTACAACCCACAATCCAACCCATGTGAAAGGGTCATGAGGGAGTATGGGCATCTATTTCAAG
The DNA here is from genome assembly GCA_028023455.1 of Epiperipatus broadwayi. Classification (NCBI taxonomy): domain Eukaryota; kingdom Metazoa; phylum Onychophora; class Udeonychophora; order Euonychophora; family Peripatidae; genus Epiperipatus; species Epiperipatus broadwayi. The sequence continues at coordinate 1,698,944 of JAQFVV010012561.1, read as the reverse complement.
TATATATATAAGATAATCACTGAAAATCGGTAAAAGAAATTCCACATATTGTTAATATGATAAATTGGTCAAAATGACTCTACAGGGTTCAAATCCATCCAGCTTTATTTTGGGAGAAATGTACCATGCCTGTTCAGGACCAGGTTGGCCATGATAGCAGACCCAATTGATAGAAGGATGTTGAATGAGCTCATAGTAGGCTAAAGAAAATGGGTGAAATGAGGCAGAAGAGATAAGGAAGGGTCACAAATAGATTTAGAATAGGAGATGAGGTCATGATAAGAACCAAGACTGTAAGCCATCCTAAAAAATACATTTACAAAAAGTTTCAACCAATTTATGAAGGTCCGTATATAATAAAATGAAAATACAGTGACAACACATTGGTAGTGGCAGAAGATATTGAAGAGAGGGAAACGTATAATGTCCAATCATTAAAATTGATAAAGAGAAAAAGAGAGCCACTGGACAGGAAATTGGAAAATCCAATAAGGTATCAGATCAGAAGAACATTCTGGAATATGCAAAGTGAGAACACAAACAAAAGATAATAATAATGGTGGCTTCACTGGGTAAAAGTTTTTTGTTCTGTCACACACATAGTAATTTAAAAAATTGGCAGAGATAAAATAGATCAAGAGACACATTTTACTCTCAAATGAAGGGTGGTGTAATGTAACATGACTGAGAATTCATTAAAATTGTGGTTACAATTATTAAAATAAAATTCTCACAAATAATGTGGTTTTAATAAATAAATAAATAATATGTAAGTCAGCATAGAAATCTAAAGAGTTATTATCAGTAAAGATTACAATTAATTAATTAGAAGGGAAAGAAAGTATAACATGATGAAAGTTTTATAGAAAAAGTTTAAAGAGTTTTTTTAAAAAAAACAGTTTGTTAAAAATCAAGTAATGAGTTAGAAGAGACAAGAGGGTTTGCTTTAGAAATTTCAAACTAAAAGTTTAATGATTGACTGAAAGGGGAAGGGAATTAACTCAACAATTAATAAGAAAGTAAATAAAAATTAAGTTATGACAGTTCAAGAATAAATCTCTCTCTTTCATTTAAAATATTAAAGAAAAAAAAAGAAAGAAAAAGTTGAAGTTAAAAGCTTAAAATATAAACCTTTTATATAAATTAAAAATACCTCTTGTCATTTTAATTAAGGAATATAAAATCTTTTCCTGTAATTTAAAGAAATGCAAATACATATGTGTGTTAATAGTGATTGTAAACATAAAAAATAGTAAAAAAAATGTGTGCAAGTGGATACAGTGAAATAAGAAAGTTAAAATGTAAACACAGAATTTACAATGGCTACAAATTAAAAATCCACAAAACAACAAATTTGCAATGGCTACCAAATGAAAACACATAATTAAAATCTTATCAAAGGAATGTATTCAAAAATAGTGTAGGAATTTCAACAACAGAGATAGCCACCAAACATAAAAAAATTACCAAAATGACATCATTATATAAGTAGGCCAGATTTTCATCAATCAGCAGTTGAGATCACAATCAGATTAAATCAGTTCTCAGTCTTCTCATGTATTTATTGATAAAGAAAATGCAGTTTTAATTGTCATCAGAATCATATGACCTTGCTCCAGCCTGTAGTCTAATATGATCAGCAATTTGCCCGGTAAAAATAATGCTTGCTTATTAATTTGAAAAATTGCCAGGAAAGTAGCTGTCTTGGAATAGTATCATGGAATACTAAGCATTAAATCTCCACAAAAACCTCAAATCCAACCAGTTGGAAATATTTTCATGTGAATTAACAACCAGCAAGAGGTCCATGTTCAAATCCTATACGTAATAATCAACTGTTATTATTTCCATTTCTAATTAATGCAGCCATTGCAATCCTTAAAATCTACCAGAGTCAGTTAATAAATGAACTCTATAGCATGCATAAAGAAATATTGATGTGCATGTTTGTGATATGTATATATTAATGCTTTATAATCTTATATTAATTTCATGTATTTATTGAATGCTCTCTTATATTTTATTGCATAAAGTAAGAATGTGTGCAGTCATTATATATAATTATTATTGTATAATTTAATTCCTATATAAAATCATTTAAAAATTAGAATAATAAATATTTAGTTAAATAAATTATCTTTAAACTTAATTTTGTTGGTCAATTTTTTACCACTAATTAAAACTATAATTTGTTAGATTATTCTTTTGATTGAGGTAGTCATGGGATATTTTGAGCACTGGATTATGGGCCTACTGTCTAAACAGATTAGTTTTTGTAACTAGTTGGTGCCTGAGGTTTACTGCAAAACAAATAAAGTGCTTGAATAGTAGGGTGTGAATTTAGCACTTGAAGTGGGCCATGGTCTGGCAATGTGATCAGGTTATGTGTGGCATAGCTTGAACTGATCATGGGTATTGTTCATGGGTCTGCTATTGATGGTAATCTCCCCTCTGCTTGAAGGGCTGGTTTATTCCTGTAGTAGTCATAATATAAAAATATAAAATTATGATAAATATGGTTTAAACCCAAATAAACTTAACAAATAAAGTACTCTGGTCATATTTCCAAACACATCTATTACTATATATATATATATATATTGATAGTAATAGATGTGTATATATATATATATATATATATATATGCATAGTCATTGAAACTCATGTTGAGTTTATAAGTGTTTATTATAAAATGGTACCTACCAGAGCTACTATAATGTGATGATAAAATCCCTATTAGACTTTATGAAATTACATGTGATGTAGATAAATGTAATAGTGCTTTTTCTATATGTAAAGGCTGTTAATTAAATCAAAGGGATTATTTCAAGAGTATTCATGTGTGAGTATTCCAGAAAAGACAAATATAGTTCAGTGGGAAACAGATATATCTTGTATAGAGTGAAAATAATTTTGTTATATATTTTTTAATTAAATATTTAGAGTAATTCTACCCAAAGAATGAATCTCTGATCTAAAACTATTTAGATATTATCAAGTATTATTATTATGCTTTATTTAGACTTAAGGTATAAATGATTTTCAATTGAACATAAATGCAATTTAAACAAATATATCAGTATCAATTGGCACTTAATATAAATTTCATAGAAATAATTTGAGAAATTTATGAACTGGAATAGATATTCTTGCTTTGTTGTATTATTGTTACCATTCTAAAAAAATTAAAAAACAAGATAAAAATATCATAAATAAAAGATGAAACAATTGTTTTAGTTAAATTGACTTCTTGTATTTTTTTTATTATTTTATTTTGGAATCACATCATCTAGGTGTATATGTGGGTCATAGTGCAATATTTGATTTTCATAATATAATTATTTCACCCTGATAATATTGAAATGCTATTGATGAATTAAGATATTAAATAAATTCTTTATATTTAGTTGGTTAGTAAATATAGGTTCAATAAAAGATTCCCTTTTTTAATTTCATATTTAGCAAGTGATCAAGTTTCATTAATGAATTTTAATGCTAAACTCTGAGAGTAAGCAATTAAAGGATGAAGAGATAATAAAAATGGACATATTCTTTTTATTATTATTAGAAATTTGTTTACTTGTAGGATATCATTTCAAAGGCTTGCACATTTACATATTAATGACAGTTAGAATTTGACATATAACTGATAAAGTTTCTTGTTATTTATTTATCTATTTCACTAGAAACCACGGCTTATACAGTTATGATCTAGGTGTTGAGAACCTACAGGGCATGTGAATAAGGGAATTTTTATATATACTATTATCTAAAGAATCAACTTAACCATTTTCTCTCATTCCTATATATATATATATATACAGACCATTTTCTCTCATTCCTATATATATATATATATACAGATATGATAATCTCTACCAGTGCAAAATTAGTGAAGCCATTGATATACTTAAAAGGCCAGATTGTATCAATAAGCAAGATGATACATGCAAACTTCCTCCTATTTGGAAATATTTTTTTAAAAAACATTCTTAAATTTAACATTTTTGCTATTGGTGGAACTTTAAAGTTTTATTCAAATCAGTGATCGTAGCGCCTCTACAACCGTCTTTCCACCTTTTATCATCCAGTAGATGACTTGTGTGACCAAGTCGAAACGTCAGAATATCAATATTTAAAATTTTTTAATACAGATGAACCCGCAAAATATGTCTTATATATATATATATAAAATTAAATTATAATTGGATTTGAATAACAATAATTCCATTTTAATAAATATTACCCATGGTAAACTTGATAAAAATTAGCAATAAATAAGTAAACTTTTCTTCAACTATATAATTGACTATTGGCAGTAGAAGATATAGAATATTTTATAATTGCCACATTATTCTCAAAAGCACATACAAATTGCATTATATTAGGATTAAGCCAATAAACATCACATACTCACCATTTCTTATGCTTGCTCTTAACTGTTACTAAAACAGGCAAAACTCTCTATATGTATTGCCACTCAGTGCATGCCAGAGTAATCAATGAATGCCAGAAGGCTTGTCATTGATGAAGGCCACAAGCCAGAAACTAGTCTGGGAATATTGGATGTAGTAGGCAGTAGATAGGGATTTTATGCACAAGCCTTGTGGCATCCATTGATTACTCTGGCTTGCACTGAGTGGCACTACAATAGAGAGTTTTGCCTGTTTACATTAGGATTAGTTTGATGGTTATTAAACTGAATTTCTAAGTTTTTTTCAAGTCAAATATAAAATAACAAAAGAAGTAATAGTTTTTATTTTATAAGAATTCTATGAAAGTACTCTCAACATAATAGTAATGAGATAAGTATTTTAATTGAGTAAAAGTAATAATAAATCATATATTATTTTTTAATGTTTAATCAATTCCTTTATTTATATACATTCCATTATTTAAAAGTACATTGAATTCCATTCACTTTTTTTAACATATTGTCATTTAATTTATTAATTTGTAAACATGCAGAATATTAAAGTATGCTAAAATAATTACCTGCAGTAAAATAATATATTTCCAAAAATAATTAATTTGCATTGAGGATCTATATAATAAGAGTACCAAATTCTCCATACAGTAGTGCCATCAAGTGCAAGCCTGTTTAATCAATGGATGCAGGAAAGTTTGTGCATAAAATCCCTATTTAGTGGCTACTCATCCAACATTTGTTTCTAGCTTGTGGCATTCATCAGTGAGAAGCCCTAGATTTGAGAAAACTGCATGTTGATCTTAGAATCTAATGCAATTATTCAGCAGTCATTTTTTTACCTAGTTGGTGAATTATAAAGCTAGGAGACCAAGATGAAAACACAATAATGTTTCTAACCCATACAGTCATATAAATCTGGGTTCAGTTCAGCATCTATATATTTTAGTGTCTTTGGTTCTTCAAAAACCACAGTGACTATTATTCTATTGGTAGGATAGGTATAAAACCATCAAACCATTTTACTAACAGCATGCATAGAAATATAAAATGGTGATCATGTGATATTTTGATCTATAGAGTGATAATAATTGTGTTATTTTTATTTTTTATTTTGTATAAAAAGGTTGGACTCTTACTAAATATAGATTTTAGCATACTTTCACCATGGAATAAATCAATATTAATAATTGATATATATATTTTCATTTTTTTTAAAATGCTATTTTTTAAAATTGTTCCAACATCCCAAAAGTAATACATTAATAATTCAATTTACTAAGTATATAATGTACAATTTTACAGTACTATAATCCAATTATATTTGCACAGTAATTGAAAAAAATGTATGGATAAAATAATAAAACTAACAATAAAGAAGATTTAAGTTCATCCCAGTAATATCTTTTAATATAAAAATACCCCTGAAATTCTAGTTTAAAAATTTTCAAAATTAAACAAGGTATTTGTTTTTAAAGTTGGAATAATTAAGCTGAAAATTATAATTTTATATATCCAAACTACAGATTTATATTCAACAATAGGAAAGATGAAAAATTTAGAAAATTTGTATTTGATTTGTCATTGAACAATTTTTCTTACTTAAAAATAATTCCTATAATTTTGAAAGCTCTTTTAACTATGGATTTAATATGTCCAGATAATGACACATTATTGGTAAATGGAATATCTAGATTTTCTTAAAAAGTGTTGCATTTAATTTTATAAATATTAATATAAAGTTATCAAGATATTTTTTACTTATGATAATATGATACTGTTGATCATTTGCATATATTAATTATCATTTTATTGCCATTATTATGTCACATAAAATTATTAATACAGATTTATGAAGAAGTGTGATATTTTATTGTGATTATCATTGAAAAATCTTACTATCATTAGAAAGATGATGCCATGTGGAACACCTAAATAATAGTTATATCAATCAAAATTATTATTATTGTATTTCATAATGCTTTTCATCTTTTAATAAATAAATGATGTCATTTAATATCCTGTACAGAAAAGCTTTATCTATTAATATTTGAAAAAGAATACAATATCTTCTTCGTCAAAAGCTTTAGCTGGATCAAAATAAATCTCAACCCATCTTCCCTTATCTTGAAAAGGGTCAAAACATTTACTAATATCCTAAACAATTTTATGATATATATATATATATATATATATATATATATATATATATATATATATATATATATATATATATATATATATATATATATATATATATATATATCAAAAATTTTATCATAGCATGTAGATCAGAAATAAGACTGAAGTTATTTATTCAATCCTTAAAATTATTTTAAAAAAATAGAAATAAGACTAACATATTTGGGAATGTCAGAAAAGTACACCTATTTATAAAATAATTCAATATATTACATAGTATTATTGGCCCAATTTTTATAAATTATAGATGATATATTATTGATTGCAAATTAGCATAAAATCTAACCTATCTTATTGATGCTATAGTGTTCTCACGACTAAAGCACTTGGTTAAAATTTAAAAAATAAAAAAGAATCTTGGTTCCGGATCAAAACTTTTATATAATTAACTTAAAATATGTTGTAAAAATCTTCTTCACAAATTGTAGAATTACAGATAGATTAATTTTTTTTTATCGATTCCAGAATTCTTTAAAAAAGACCTAAACCTTAATTTACTAACTTTCATTATATATTTTTTGATCATTAATTTTTTTATATTTTATATTTATTATTATTTAGGCTATTAATTATTTGATTATTTAGCATTTAATATTTATTAATACTTGTACAATAATTTTATGTTTTAACTCTAACATCAACTAATTAGATTATTTCATTTTTAAAAATATAAAATGAAAGTGTTCGTCTCCAGGTTTTTCATATGATTTAGAAAAAAAATTCTTTCGGGTAACTTCTGCTAATTTTCGATAGTTATCGAAATTACTATGATACAAAACCCTACATACTTTAAAATAAAGATTATCGTGATCGTATTCTTTTTAACAATTTTCCTCAGAGAAGAAAAGAAGAAATAGGGAAATCAAAGGAAGTCTTACATTTTATAAAAATAAATGAATCAATTAAATTATTTAAAAGTAGAGTAATTTAAATTACAATTAATAACCTTAAAATGGTAAAGCACGAAACCATAGTCAGAGGTTTGGGAAAGGGTTCCTGACAGAGATATTTTAAGTGCTGGCTCTGGTTAAGCATTTATCATAAAGCTTGTAGAGGAATTGGCAATCCTCATTGTTTACAACTTACAAGCTTAAGAGATAGGGTCATGTGATCCATGACTCTTACTTTGACTAGGTATAGACGTGTCGTTTCATATTTTAAAATATTTTGTTTAAACCATTTTTTTTTTCTTTTTTTTTATACTATCTTTTGTCATTACAAAAATAAAAGATGTGCTATACAATGTATTTTAATTAAAGTAAAAATGAATTCGAAGCGCCCTAAATCAATATGGAGTAATGATGATGGAGATGATAATAATAATGACCTATTTTTTGACTATTACTGTAGCTATTATATTAAATAAGTTTATTTTAATTAAATGAAATGAGTAACGAAAGCTAAATTAAATAAAAGATTACTTTGGTATTATTGTTACTATTATTTAATTTAAAGTAATAAATTAGTAAAATAAATAAAATAAAATGATAATGGAATTTTATAGAAAACTATTCATATCTCTTCACTCTATACTAAAACAAAATTTAAAACTTAATGTGACTTTTCTAACTTATATTTAAAAAATACATTAAGAATAGTAATTTATTTTACATTATATATATATATGTGCTTATAATATATAATTTATTTTACATTATATATATATATGTGCTTATAATTTATCAATAGAAAATAGATAATGTTGTCTATATTAACATTTTTCACTGACATAAGCATACATAATCTTATCTAACATAATCAATGACATAATGATCTCGAAAGCTAAGCTGTCTCGAAAGTGCTAAGCTGTATTCAAAACGTATTTATTATAAACTTTTCTCAACACAGAGAAGATTGAATTCATTATAATAAAATGCCGAAACTAATTTTATTAAATAAAACATTAATGATTGTAATTTAATTTGACACTAAAAATAAAAAAAAATTATACATATATAAGTATAAAATAAATTGAAAAATGCCATGTAATAAGTAACTAAAATATCTTGCAATGTTATTACTAAATAGTCATTAATTGAAATTCAGAACCCAAGTATGAGTCTGCTTTTGTCTTAATACTCAAGATTTTATATGAGAAACAATATTTAGACATAATTATATAAGTATGAAAACATCTCTGATATATATATATATTGAACTGGATTGAAATCCGATTCAATGGTGTTATTACAAAAAAAAAAAAAAAGTTTTAATTGTCACTAAATGTTTAATGTTAAATTTTTATTGTTATTTAAAAAGAATACATGTATCAAAATACACACACGTTTATATGTAAAATGGATCATTTCAATGTTTATCGATTTATTTTAAAATAGTTTTCTTATACCGCTTGTTTTTATTTTAAATCAATTAATTAAAAACAAGCTGACTAGCTAATTACATTCCTGTTGCTTTTATTTTAATTATTGTAAATTAATTCTAAAAGCGGAGATTTGCTTTTTATGTAGTTGTTTTCATTTCAATAATCCCTGGGTAGAATTCTTAGATTAGATTGAGCTGGAGATTGATATTTGCCCTGCCTTAGGTGTAGCATTCAACAACAAGGAAAGTGTTTCGCGGGAAATGGAGCAAGGTATAAATAGCCCCCAAAATTTGGAGAGTTAGTTATTAATTGTTCTTAACTAGACAAGCTGTTTCTCAAGCGAAAGTTTATATCAGTTTGGACATTTAAATTCTTAAAGGAAATTCACTGTTATTTAAATCCTTTAACTTGCTACAAGATGACAAATACCGTAAGTGTTATCACCACCAGAATGGCTTGCTAACTTAACAAAGGACGGATCCCTAACTTCCAAATTTGTTCCAGTAATGCCTTAAACATTTAGAAGAAGCTATAACCTCTTTACCTCTACCTTGCCACTGTCAAAGAACTTGAAATGAACTAAAATAATAGTGCACACTCTATGTGAACATTGTTTTTACTGACAGGTCACTATTTTCTTTTTTATTCTTTCCAAGGTAAATTAATTCTCATTAAATCTCCACTCAATCTAATTAAAAATCTGTATTCATAAGCTTAAGTAATATTTACACTCATATTTAATCTTTATTGTGTTTTCTTGTATTTTTGTAATGGGTTTTGGAATCTTAGTTTTAAGATTCTCAATTTGCTTTCAGTTTTGTTTATTGGAGAGTGATGAATGAGTTTTATATTTTATGCCTCACTTTTTATAAATGCTTTAGCAGTCATGTATATTTTAAATGCTTACCTGTAATTATTTTATTATTCAATAATTAATTTTTAAACACGGTGTTTGCACTTTTGCAAACCTCCAAAAATCTTTTGGCTGATGACTTTGTTGTCTAATTTTCTGCAGGTGGGGATTTAGTTTCTTATATCTCTGAAAGTGGAAATTAGAATTGTTTTTCTTTGTAATTTTATATGTCATCAGCAGGAAGATAATATTTATCTCTTTTTAAATTACAGGTGAGCGAGACTTTCGTTCTGCTAAAGTATTTAAAACTTTTAATATTTTCGTACTCATGTGCACTCTCCGATAGATTTATTTTTGAATTTATTACTTTTGCTTTAAATTTATCAGAGCATGTACTCAGAATTTGTTTGTAAGTTTATTTTCTTTAAATGCTTGGGCAGACATAACTGTTTTTCTAATTATTTGCTTGTCTCCTATTGAGACCTTTAATTCTTATTTTTAGAGTAATTTTCGCCAATCATTTGGCTGGGATTCACCAGTTTTAATTGTTTTCTTTTCATTTTCAATCATATTTTCGGTTGTTCTTGGGGTAAATCAACCATCTTTATTTTAAATGTAATAATAGGTGCAGCTTCTACCAACACTTGTCATTCAGAGTCCGAAACATTTTTTGGGTCTCGAAAAGCTCATCAGCAATGGTTTCGTTGATTTGTTTCAAGAACGTATTGTTTAAATATCTGAAAGTAAAAACCATTGTTTGGGTGAATCCTCTGCTGAATAAAATTTACTTCCTCCCTTTATAATTCATTATTAGAAAATCAGTTGGTCTGTCATAGCTTTGCGTTTAGTTTTTCTGGTACACGCCTGAGTTAACACTATTTATTGTGTCAATAAATTATATTTTATAATTTATTTTCTCTTAATAAAATTTTAGAATTTGTTTAAACTTAGTTTGGCTGACGTTTGTCTTTGTGCTTTTTGTCTCAATTGTCTAAACAATTTAAGATCTCTTGTTTCTCCCTGAGTCTAGTCGGTGCAAACCATCATCATCATCTATTCTGATCACAGTATATAAATGTTCCAGATACGTAGTGATCTGGTGGCGCCCTCTGTGTCAGAATGGATTGAGTATCCGGTATAATATATATATATATATTAGAATATAATTCAATATATTAAATGGAATTAATATCTGATAAAATGAAAATATTCATGGAAAAGGTAGTTTTTTTTTTTTAGTAATTAGCTTTATTACTGCCTAGCATGTTTTCAAAAATTGAATTATAAATGAAATTAAGTAAACCAAGTGTACTTTCGACCATTGTTTTCTCTTAAGAATCTATGAGATTCATCTTTTGCTGATTTGAATACTGTTAACTCTTTGGTTTATTATTTATTCATTTGGTACTATAAATCGTGCCTTTTTAATTTTGTTTTCTATCACTTCTTTTTTCACCCATTATCTCAATAATACTAGATCACAACTGTATCCATATTACTTTTCATAGTTGTAAGATATGGATGCATTAGTTGCAGTAGTCTTAGTTTTTCTGTATATTAAAGTGTGTTGTGTTAATGTTGTTATCAGTTCCTTTCGTTTTCCCATAGGATGTGTAAGGGCAATCATTGGCTGCATCCTACAGCATATACAACTTTAAGTCAATCCAATTTTAATATTTTGTTCTTTGTATTATTAATTAGTCTATGTAAATTTATGGGGATTTTAAATTTCATGTTAAATTTATCAGCACAGATCTTTATAATTTTATTTTCAATGTAGTAAGTTGTAGTGCAATTCAACCTTTGTTGTTTTTGTGTTCTCATTTCTGTTTGAAATATTTCTTTTAAATACTTCTACATATTTAAATATACTAGTTGTATTGTAACTTGATTTTAAAAAATCAGCAATATAAGTCTCTAGGTTTTCAATCTTGTCATACTAGTATTATTGAGATTATGTGTAAAGAAAGAAATGATAGAAAACCTAAGATTAAAGAGGTGTGGTTTATTGCCCAATATGAATATATAATGAACCAAAGAGCTTACAGTATTTAACTTAGCAAGTTTCATAGATTCTTAACAGAGAAACCATGATTATGGTCTACATGCATGAAAATCGATTTACTTAATTTCATTTAACATATTAATCTCTATTTTAGTATTTTCAGGTTATAATTAATAATAACAAAGTACCAAGATATATATACATATATATATAAATATATATATGACAATAGATGGCATTCTACCAAAAACACTGCCAAGCATAGTTTTTTGTTTACATAAACGTCAGAGCAAGCATTTACTATCTCTAACTTTAATTTCCACCTTCAGATCATGATTTCAAGCTATTTGCTATCATCAGTGAAGGACAGGAATAAGAAAATAGATCTAAACACAAACTCTGAGCATTTATGAAACAGTTTCTATTCAGCTTGCAAGCGTGAATCTAGTGAAGGACAGGAATAAGAAAATAGATCTAAACACAAACTCTCATTTATGAAACAGTTTCTATTCAGCTTGCAAGCGTGAATCTTTTAGACATGTAATGTCTTCAAACTCAGCATAGCAAGCCAGATAGCTACATAGGTCTGATCTCAGTTCAGCATCACCACATAGTAGAAGCCTCTGCAATATATATCATTGCAAGAAAGACCTCAAAGGTACATTTATGAAAAACAAAAAAACACAAGTTAAAACTTGCTAACGCTTGTGTTTATGACAATAGATGGCGTTCTACCAAAAACACTGTCAAGCATAATTTTTTGTTTACATAAACGTCCGAACAAGCATTCACTATCTCTAACTTTAATTTCCACCTTCAGATCATGATTTCAAGCTATTTGCTATCGTCAGTGAAGGACAGGAATAAGAAAATAGATCTAAACACAAACTATGAAACAGTTTCTATTCATCTTGCAAGTGTGAATCTTTTAGACATGTAAGGTCTTCAAACTCAGCATAGCAAGCCAGATAGCTACATGGGTCTGATCTCAGTTCAGCATCACCACATATTAGAAGCCTCTGCAATATATATCATTGCAAGAAAGACCTCAAAGGTACATTTATGAAAAACAAAAAAACACAAGTTAAAACTTGCTAATGCTTGTATTTATGACAATAGATGGCATTCCACCAAAAACACCATCAAGCGTAGTTTTTTGTTTACATAAACGTCAGAGCAAGCATTCATTATCTCTAATTTTAATTTCCACCTTCAGATCATGATTTCAAGCTATTTTCTACTGTCAGTGAAGGACAGGAATAAGAAAATAGATCTAAACACAAATTCTTGATGGTGTTTTTGGTAGAACACCATGTATTGTCATAAATACAAGCATTAGCAAGTTTTAACTTGTGTTTTTTTTGTTTTTTATAAATGTACCTTTGATGTCTTTCTTGCAATGATATATATTGCAGAGGCATCTACTATGTGGTGTTGCTGAACTGAGATGAGACCCATGTAACTATCTGGCTTGCTATGCTGAGTTTGAAGACATTACATGTCTAAAAGATTCACGCTTGCAAGCTGCTTTAACTTGTGTTTTTTTGTTTTTTATAAATGTACCTTTGAGGTCTTTCTTGCAATGATATATATTGCAGAGGCTTCTACTATGCTTAGAGTTTGTGTTTAGATCTATTTTCTTATTCCTGTCCTTCACTGATGATAGAAAATAGCTTGAAATCATTATCTGAAGGTGGAAATTAAAGTTAGAGATAGTGAATGCTTGCACTGATGTTTATGTAAACAAAATTCTATGCTTGATGGTGTTTTGTTTTTGGTAGAACGTCATCTTTTGTCATAAATACAAGCGTTAGCAAGTTTTAACTTGTGTTTTTTTGTTTTTCATAAATGTACCTTTGAGGTCTTTCTTGAAATGATATATATTGCAGAGTCTTCTACTATGTGGTGATGCTGAACTGAGATCAGACCCACGTAACTATCTGGCTTGCTATGCTGAGTTTGAAGACATTACGTGTCTAAAAGATTCACGCTTGCAAGCTAAATAGAAACTGTTTCATAAATGCTCAGAGTTTGGTTTAGATCTATTTTCTTATTCCTGTCCTTCACTGACGATAGCAAATAGCTTGAAATCATGATCTGACGGTGGAAATTAAAGTTAGAGATAGTGAATGCTTGCTCTGATGTTTATGTAAACAAAAAACTATGCTTGATGGTGTTTTTGGTAGATCACCATCTATTGTCATAAATACAAGCATTAGCAAGTTTTTACTTGTGTTTTTTGTTTTTTATATATATATATGGGTGTGTCTAGTTAATTTGTAAATATATTATTTTATGCATTCTTTTAGAAACAATAATATCATGTTATAAGAGGTGAAGAGATAACACTGTAAAATCTTAGAAATGTTCTGGAATAGGGTTAAAATTTACATAAATTTAAATGTGATTGTGAAATAAAAAGACTAAGAAATAGGCATCAATCATTATAAATAAAGTAGGTTAGATAAAAGATTATATATATATATATATATATAACTTTAAATTTTACTCTTATATATATATATATATATATATATATATATAAGAGTAAAATTTAAAGTTATATATTAAGTAAATATTTAAAAGAAATTAATATTAAAATAAATTTTTTTAGCTTTTATGGGGACATTTTTGAGATTACAAAAAATATTTATATTTCATTTAATATTTTTGTAAATATAAATATTTGATGTTTTTTATTAAATATTATTTTAAACTAAAGGACGAAATAAAATTATTTGTATCAATAAAATTAGTAATAATTTCTGAGACTTAGTTGACAATACTTGGGTGGTACTACCAATATTTATATTGTTATATATGTAAGACTGAATTTGAAAGTCTGTGAACTGAGCATTTGCATTAAAACTTTACATCAAACTGTTTTAATAGAATAGTGATGAACCTATATTTTAATTTTCATTTTTTTCTTAAATGATAGGAATTACTAATAGATATTACATAAAAAGCTAAACCGTTCAGAGATCATTTTGCAGAGTTAACTTGTACAACATGATAGTATTGGTTACCTTTGTATTGTAAAAAGTATGTTATATATTGCATTAAAATAGGATAAGAAAATCAATGCATGCCTATATTTTATAGGCTACATATGAATTTCTTATTTCCGATTCCGATTTATGCATAAGTAAATAAACATATAGAAAATAAAAAAAAAATAAAAAAAGTATCTAGAAAAAGAATATCACACATAAGTGTATACACAAAATACTCATATATATATATATATGAACACACACACACACACACACACATATATATATATACTCACACACACACGTATATATATATATATATATATATGCGTGTGTGTATTGATTGATAGTGTACTTTATCATCTCATGAGTAACATATTACTTATTACTTATCTAATTATAATCAATTCAGAGAAAAAAAAAAATTTCAAAAATTAAAATAATTTAAGACATCGTGTGTGCTAGCTTAGTGGGAAAGAAAAACAATAAAAAAACACTAATATAAGCAGACCCAAGTTCTTACTAAAATTAAATAAAATCATGTATTACATCCAATCATTGCTAGATATTAACAGATGCACATTGTGATGTATGTATGAATGAATTTTATGTTTAGAAACGATAAAAATATTTGCATATACACTTTTGCACAAAATTTATCAATAGGAAATGTAATAGCATAACATTTTATTGATTTTTTTATTCATATTAATATAACAATAATTAGGAACCACTCCACTACACTGCATTATAAACTAATAAACACTTTAAAAAATAAACAAAGAGTTTTGCTAATTGCTCAACAAGCTTTGGGATAAATGCTTAACAAGAGAAAGAATTTAAAATATCTCTATATTAAACCCTCCCATCCTCTGACCAATGGCGTGATGCTTTTGGCACTCCTCAGAGAGATGCTAGAATAGTTACAGACACTAGATCTACAAATACCAATCCAAAGCCAGCATTTATCTAAGAATTGTCTATTGAGTAGAAAAACTCTAGCACCTCTCTGAGGAGTGCCAAAAGCATGAAACCATTGGTCAGGAGAAGGGGTGTAATTTTTAGATAGAGATATTTTAAATGCTTTCTCGTGCTAAGCATTTATCTGAAAGCTTGTTGAACAGTTAGCAAAGCTCTTTGTTTATTTTTTACAAGCTTAAAAAAGAAGTGGGGTCTTGTGATATATGACTCTATTTTTATTGACTATTTATAGACTTTGCTTTAAGTCTTAAGTGATGTTATATTGCTAAGACTTCTAATATATGGTTTGGCTGAAAATCTCTCAGCCTCATATAGCTATTTGAGTTAGATAGCTGGGTTTGAAGACATGTAGGTGTCTGAAAATTTCAGATTTTCTACTCAATAGTCAACTCTTAGATAAATGCTGGCTTTGGGTTAGTATGTTTAGATCTAGTGTCTGAAATTATCCTAGCACCTCTGCGAGAAGTGCCAAAAGCATGAAACTATTGGTCAGAGGATGGGTGTGATTTTCAGATAGAGATAATTTAAATGCTTTCTCTTGCTAAACATTTATCTCAAAACTGGTTGAGCAATTAGCAAAGCTCTTTGTTTAATTTTTACAAGCTAAAAAAAAGTGGGGGCATGTGATATATGTCTATTTTTTACTTTAAGGAAAACTCTCCTTTCCAATCATAAGGTAATGTCTTTTAAAATGATAGAAATAATTCACTTTACCTTTTTAACCTAAACATATATGCATAGGCAAATCTTAAGTACTTGAAAATGAAATTGGAAGGTATTACTTAATCGTTTTTAATTCCATTTACTGTTTTAATTATTGATGTCTATGAAATGGCATGTCAATATTATGCAATATTAGACACACACGCACAACACACACACGCGCACACACACACATATATATATATATATGCAATAAATTATTTATTTACATAGAGCTGTGTTGTAATTAGTAACATTCATTAGAGATCACTCATAATTAGATTAAAACATAGCATGATATAAATAAGTAATTCATTATATCTATGTTTAATTTAGTATAGTAATAAATAAAATATTTGAATTTTATATTACTGTATACATAAAATAAAATATTGCCTTTATATCTTAGTTTAAAATATCAATATTAATAGTCAATTTTAACAATGATATATATTGGTATATTGAAGAATAATACAGATAGGCTTCAGTGAAATATCTATTGTCACAAATGTAATTAAAATTGGGAGATTATTTTTGTTTTGTTTGGATAAATAAAAACCACTAAGATGTTTCTTATATATGCCTTTTTTATAAAATATGTATCAGGTCATTAAGTTATCATTTTTTTGCATCTGTTGAATCAAATAAATAAATGAACATCGGTATTAGAACTATCTATCTATAGTTTTGAAAATGAAGGCATCGTTCCTTTGAAAGCGCTAAGTATAGAAATAAATAAATAAATATATTGGAGTTTTAGTGTGGAGATATAACCGTAAAATATCTGATCATTACATATATAAACCACACATTTAGTTATTTAATAGTTATAAAAAAGAGTTTAAAAAAGAATAGTTCTTAATTTTAAAATAATTGCATTTAATAACAATAAATGGACTGAGAAATAAATAATTTAATGGCTTTATTTTTTGAGGGTTCACAAAACTTTGAGTGTCAGAAATGCCAACATTAGAATCCATCTGAGAACTTTACATTACAGTGTCTGCCACTTTGACACTGCAATAAACCATGACATTTCTTCCTGTGTAGTTTATTGTAGTAGCAGATTGTCAAATTCTGGAATGTAGATTTTTAGAATCGGTACCAGTATTGACAGTTGGCAACGTGTTTAACTTTTTATGAACTCTAACCATTTAAATATTTTTTTTAATTTTTTAAATGGACTAAGGAATAAATAAAAACTTAAACTCATCTCATTTCAATTATGGTTATTAAATCTTCATATTTTAAATTATTGAATATAAAATTTTATTAAAAATTTCCAAAATTATCAAAACTGCATGATGTAATTTATTTATAATTATTGCATAGTCATTAAAGGGGATTTGATCCCAGATTTTCAAGCTCCCTTCAGCCATCACTCCATCTTATACAGTTAATACACATGCCCACATATATGTAAAATGGTAAATGATCTCCAATACGCATTTCATCCTGAATTAGCACTCATCAGTTGGTCCAGACTATCATCTCCCCTACACACATTATATATATATATATATAACATCAGTACTTCGTTTATATTAAGATAGCATATCTTCAAATTTTAATGTGCAGGCTTTGTTAAACAATGGAGTTGTTAGATTCAAAATACTATTCAATTTTATTTTTTACAAGAGGGCATCATTATTAATATAACAATTTCTCTGAATTGTTTACCCTGATAAAAATAATATGAAAGATTTGAAACAAACTTCTTACATCACAAGTAAAGAATATTTAATTTCTTGTCAATATATAATATTTTCAGGAGGCAGTTATGAAAGAATTGGTTTAATATTTTTTTTACTTCACATAAAGAATAAATTGATCCTAGATTGTTTATATTTAACGTTTGCTATTTGCAATCAATATTCAACTATAAATTATTTCCTTCATTTCTAAGCTAAAGTAATAGACGACTCTTAATGAACATATATGCCGAAAAGATAGTTATTTTTAAATAGTCTGCTTTATTATAGCCTAGCATACTTTGATATATATCACATATATTATATCCATAGGTTGAATATTAAAAAAAAAAACGTTTTGTGTTTATGTATTCATTAACAGTCGTTTATTACATGCAATATTATTTATATTTATTTATATTTAAAATGAGATAAAATGTAGTGTTAAAAGTTTTTATTGAGTTGAGACAAGATATCTGCCTATGTAATCAAGTATTTTTCAGAACTCTATCACTTTTTAAAAACTTTAATAGAGTTAAATTGTTTCTGTATAATTAATTATTCACGTTGGTAAACACACAAATGTTTTGATTCAAATTGATAATTAAATAAAAAAAGATATAAAATTAATCAAATTTTAAAAAGATTTGTTTTTAGTTTAACTGTAGGCCTTTACTTTCTACCCAAAAATAGCTTTATACTTATTTATTGACTAAAATTAGATACTAGCCTCTTTGTAGTACTGAAAAAAAAATTCAGCACTTGAATGTAAAAGGTATATGTACCTAGAAAGTGAATCTATGAAGGAAGGAACCTTGTGAATTTGTGTAGAGTGGCAAGTTTTGAGGGGAAGGAAACATTAATCTAAACTTTATAAAAATAATTTGTAAAACAAGTAGTTTATTTCTTATTTGTTGAAACCAAACTTCAGGACATTTTAGTTAAATTTTTATATAATAAATACTTTTAGTATCACACAGTTACTAATATGATACAACAACATAAAAGCAAAATAAGTCTATCTTGCATGTATTTTTGGTTTCATTGTTGACCATGAGTTAGTTGATTTTGACTTGAGCTTTGGTTTTTTCAACATTACTTTTAATGTGAACGCTTTCTACTTACTCATTAATATCTGCAATATAAATTTGTATGAGAGGTCTTTTAAAAAAATATATTACTGAAAATATTTATTGTTTTATATATTTATTGAAAATTAGCTGTTTTATATTTTTGATTTATAGATCAAACCAAATAAATTAATGATATATCATTGCATAAACAAAAAACAAAAAAATCGAAAAAAGAATATCATATTCAGAAAGCAATAGAGACTTGCATAAATGTTTAAAAACTTATTGCTTACATTTAAATTAATATTAACTCAGTATTTTGTCTGAATTGCTTCCAGTAAAAAATGAATATTTTGTCATGATTTTTTATTAACTAAAGAATTTTAGTAAACTATTACTTAGATTTTATGATCTGACATATTGAAACCAAGGCAAAATTGGCTATTCTACAGGATGACAAAATTTTTCTAACAAATCTTATAATCACTACAAACATGAGATTTTTGTGAATGTTATGAAACATCCACTTATTCTTCTAAATTTATTTTATTTATGGAGACTGTAAGTATAGAGGATTTGAACACAGAATTTTAAGCACCCTTCAACTATCCACACTATCTTATATGACTGATACACATGACAACACACATGTAGAAAAGACAAATAATTATCAATGCACATACTTTGTGCAAAACCAGAACTCATCAGTTGGTCCAGATCATCATCTCCCACACATGTATATATTCAGTGCTCAGGTTATATTAAGATAGGAAGTTTTCATACTTTAATGGACATGCATTAATCTCTTCCAACTCTTCAGCTATCCATATCATTGAAAATCTTAAGGTGGAGTGTCCAAATCCCAAGCTAATGCCATATTATTGTTATGCCCATGTTGACCTCATCATTATGACCCCTCATGCATAGGACTTTATTCATTTAAATACATAGAAGAGGAATGGGAAGGATAAAGACTTATTGTGTAATATTTGAAATATACAGGTATTTTTCATATACCTGGAGCTTAATTGTAAATATAAGGGATTTGAACACATACTTTCAAGCATCCTTAAACTATCCACATTATCTCATATCACTGATACACATGACAACACACATATTGTTCTATACATGAGGGATCAGAGTGAATTGAGGTCAATATGGGCATAACAATAATATTGGCATCAGCATAGGATTTGGGAATTCCATCATCAGATGTTTAATGGTATGGATGGTTGAAGAGTTGAAGATTGGGGTAGGTTAAAGCCTGTTCATTAAGTATGAATATTTTCTATCTTAATGTAAACCGAGCATTAATTATATATGTGTGTGGGAGATGATAATCTGGACTAACTAATGAGTGCTGATTTAGCATGAAATACACATATTGTTGATTATTTATCTTTTCTATGACTGATCATGTAAATCAGTGATATGAGATAGTGTGTATAATTTAAGGGTGCTTGAAAGTCTGTGTTCAAATTCCCTAGATTTACGATTAAGTTCCAGGTATATGAAGAATGCCTGTACTTCAAATATTATGAAAATTGTATAATTTAACTCATTAAATTTTTTTAGAATTTTAAAAATATATAATTAAGATTATCAAATTTTATTGTAATTATTGTATCTTGTTAAATTAATTTTCCTGATGTAAATTTAAGAATGTTATCATGGAAATATTAATCTTTATAAATATTTTATCTTGGCTCTTCTTTGGTTTATAAAATACATTACTGCGCAAGTCCCCAACCATTTTTAAGCGCTGGCTAAATTAATTACTTTTCCAACAAATGTGAGTTAAGTTAGAAAAATCAGTATTTTTCCACAGTAATTCACATTTTTATGTCTTCAAGGTTAAAATAAGAAATATAAGTTACTTTAATACAAAACGAAAGAAAAATCTATGCTTTATATTGCTGTAGACATATTTAACTGCGTTTAATAGTTACAACAGATTTTATTGTATATTTTTAAAAATATTGAAGAATTAAATATGTATCACAATGAAAGAGCAGATGATTAAATATTAATAAATGTTATTATTTGTACATAAATATTTTTAACAATATGTTTAGAAGTTTGTAGTCAATTTCAGTTCATTTGTGCTTTTCCCTTCCTTTGTAATCTGGCTCATAAGCTATACTTAAAAAACACTGACTTGATAATTTACTACTGTAACAAACATTTATTTGATTTTATGACAATAATGTTGAATGAAATCAACAAAAACAAGGACTCTAGTAATCGTTGGCTTATATTCTACCTATTCACTAATAAGATACGAGTAGTTTAGAGTTGTTGTTTTTTTGTAGTTCAAAATGATATTTTGAATGTAAATATGACTCTGATGAATCGTAGCAGTGTGATGCTCACATCAATGACACTTATATTGATATTAAACATAAATCAAATAATAAAAAAAAACTTCAAGACAGAATGGTAAGAGACCAGAAGTGTGGGTGTATATGTATACTCTTATGAAAAATTTTTAGAAGCAGAAAGGGACAATCTCATTATAATTTTTTAATATAAGTTGAAAAGACATTAACTGATTAAAAAATAATATCTATCTAGAACATGAAGTTTTGCACATTTGTACTTTTTATTTGCATGTCAATAAATCAAATATATTATTTTTCTTTAAGTTTTTAAAGATTTATGAAAAAAACTAAGGATACATAAACTAACTCAGTATTAATATTGATATTAATTTTATAATAAGCATGATAAATAAGGGCTTTGAGCGTTCCATCATAAGTTTTTCAATGAAATGGACAGTTGATTACATGGAAAAGTGAAAAGAGTGAAGCATGTTCATTAAAGTTTGAGGAATTGTTATCTTAATATAAACCGAACACTGATTGTATATACGTGTGAGATATTATGATCTAGCCCACCTGATGAGTGCCGGTTCTTCAAGAAATAGGAATATTGGGAATCACATATCAGTTCTGCATGTATATGGTCATGTATATTGTTTGCTTGAGATAGAGTAAAGGATGAATAGAATAAAAATCCTGAGTTCAAATTCTTCTATTTACGTATACAAAAAATATTCCCTATAAGCAAATAACATACTGTTTTAGAATAAGCATTGTGATATTTTTTATGTGATTATTTTTTTTAGCTGAAATATTTCTTGTAAGTATAAAATCAAGTGTCTGTATAACTGATGACTTTGTATCAAAATGATATCTGGAAACGCTTTAGCTTTCTTCCCCATTTTTACTCTAAGTGTAAATGTCTACAAACGTATAAAATAAAAAAGTGAAAAAAATATATGCTGGATCTTTTTTAAAAAAATAATTATCATTTGACATTACAGATAACTCAAGCTTGGTTTAACTACTTGTTTTTCAATAAGATTTATAAAGCAAATAAAAAATAGAATAAATTTAATTTAATATAAAAACAAAAAAGAAAACTTAGAATATTTTTGAGTTATATTAATTATAAGACAAATTTGAACTATGTTTACACAATCGCCTTAATTTAAATAAGATAAAAATTATTTATTTTTTATTATATAATGATTTAATGAATGTAAAATTAGCACTATAACATCATAACTTCATGTTCGCATATAAATACAACTAAATCTAATTATATTTTTTAATGATCAAATTTTCAAATAAATAAAAACAATGCACAAATAAAAAGATTTTAAAATATGTCCAAAGATCAATTTTTAAGATACCAATATCCAAATTAATAATATTTATTAGTCACTCATTAGACTAGAGATTATCCAATAATGAATAATATTTCTGAATGTGATTTTTTTGGCACACCACTCTCATGCAAGATAGGCAAGGTATTAAAAGTGGATAGAAAACATTTCTTATCTTATATGAGAGTGGTAATGAAAGCTTACACTACAGAATTATTATTCATTATCAGTATCTAAATATTTATTCTTTATATATCGAAATCATAAAAATATAAATAAAAAGAGAAAAGAATGGAACAGAGTTGAATAAAAACAATGATAGTAGGGAGACAAAAGATGATAAATAGAGAAATTGAAAAATTGAAACTAATGAAAAAGTAATAGATTGATAGATATGTAGTTCGTAATAAGATAGGTAGATAAGTACACATACAAACATGTAAACAGTTAGACAGATAAATAATAAAAAGAAATTGTACATATATATTAATTAAGTAAATTTTAGTTATTAAACGCATTATTTTATTATCCAGTATAATAATATCTAAGTCATTTTGACTTGGCTTTTTTAATTAAAAAAAAAAATGCACATTAGGCAAATTATTAATAACAAAATTAAATATAAATTAATTTATTTATATTTTCTGCAAAATACTAATCTAAAATTGCATAAAGACTCGTGTCTAAAGTCTAATGTTTCTCAACTAAAATAGTCATAAATTACATTAAT
This sequence comes from Epiperipatus broadwayi, assembly GCA_028023455.1. Lineage (NCBI taxonomy): Eukaryota > Metazoa > Onychophora > Udeonychophora > Euonychophora > Peripatidae > Epiperipatus > Epiperipatus broadwayi. Next base: position 1,675,289 of record JAQFVV010012561.1, on the reverse strand, counting down.
TTTTAATCTAACTACAAATAAACTTATTAAATATTTATTTTAAAAACATAATTTAATTAAAATGACAGAATTTATTATATCTTAATTTTTAAAATTTTTACGAAAATAATATTTTAAATTATTTTCATTGCTAAATAGAACGCCGATTAAAATAACAGTGTAGTATTATATAAATAGGAATAATAAGCTATTTGTTAATTTTATAATTTGATAACTATAATTACAACTGAACTTTTCGTCAAATCTATATCTTCAAAATTATAATTTTTATTTAATTAAATAATATGCATATTTTTTAGATATTGTTATACTCAAGTTAGTAATGTAAATTTTCTTATAAATTCAATTTATTTGATATGCTTTTGAATGTTTAGAATTAATGACGCCTGTTTATAAGATTATCTTCGAGCAAACCGTTCCCATCAATTTTAATAAAAACCCTTGCGTGAAACTCTGCTTGCTAGACAGCGTGTGGATTGTGTAAATTTAACATTAACGAAATAGAATTAGCATAGTAAGTCAAAATATAAATTTTTACTTACAAATATTTTAACATTTGCTAAGAATACCAAATGATGTTTAAGTATTTAAATATTTGTAATGTTTTTTTTTACCTTTCGGTGACCTTTTATTTATATTAGGCTTTTTAAAACTACTTTATATATATATGTTAATAACTGTAATTTTTGTAGATATTACTCATATATGTTAAGAACACTTTTAAATATATATTTATTGAAAGTAAAACAGCGAAAATATAGCAAATCCATTAAACGTGAATTGGTGTATAATTTCGTATGGCGGCCATTATTATATTTAATTTTTTTCCAAAAAAATGTAAAAGTACAAAATATAATAAAATTTCTATCCAAGAAAACAAATTTCATAATAATTGACCTTCAGAATACATTTTAACTTTTAGTTATAAGTGTTAAATTACAATTGCAACATTATTTTTGGCAATTAAAAGAACATTTTAATTTTGTACCTAGTTAATAATCTTAGGTATTTATGAAAGTTGATTAATCACACTGACCCAGATAAAGCCACACACACACACGTATATATATATTTATAGATGGAGAGAGTAAGTGAAAATGCATGATAGATAAAAAAAACTAAACAGCCAAGTCAGAGCGAACGTTTTTTAATTTTCCGAAAGTTTTATACAATGAAATAGTGAAGGACACACATTAATAACCAAATTCAGATCGTGAAGAATTTTTTATTATAAAACTTTTACTTAAGAATAACTTAATATTTGTTTTAGTTTTCGGTGAATAAATAAATATTTAATTGACGTGACTTAGACCGATTACCTAAAAACGATTTTAAACTTATGTGAATATAGATTTAACCCCCCCCCCCCCCCCCCCCCCCCCCCCCACCCTCCCCTCCCCCTCCCCCTAATTTCTTTTTCCAAAATATTTTATAAATAATTATTATTTTTTTTTTAATTTTTTTTTTGGTGGTGTTTTTTTTTTTTTTTTTTAAAAAAAAAAAAAAAAAAAAAAAAAAAAAAAAAAAAAAAAAAAAAAGATAAATTATTTGTTTTTTTTTCTTTGATCCCTCACAAACAAAAAATATAGAAAGAAAAAAAAAAAAAAAGAAAAAAACAAAAAAAAAAAAAAAAAGAAAAAAAAGCAGAGATTTTTTTTTTTTAAAATATTATAAAATTAAATTTAAATAATATATATATAATTAAAATAAAATTTAGAAAAAAAAAAAAAAAAAAAAAATTATTTTTAAAAAAAAATATATTTTATCATAGAAATAATATTGAAAAAAAAAAAAAAAATTTATTTTTTTATAAAAAAAAAAAGTATATTTTTTTTTATATTATATTATTTTTTTTATGATTATTAAATATAATAAAAAAAAAAAAAACAATTTATTTTTTAAAAAACTTTTCGTTGTCTTCACAACCTTAAAAATTAATTATATACTTTTAAAAAAGTATTTGAAGTGAATTTAATAATATAAGTAAATATGTTTTAACAATAGGCTTTGTCTTCAGTTTGTGAGTTGGCCAATTAAAAGATTTGATTTTTATCTGATACAACCAATGATAAAATTAGCGGTTTAAGGGTAGATTTAATCGAAGTTTTGCCCATATTCAAATCTAAGTCATTATCATAAGAGCCAGATGTTTTAGTAACTATACCAGGATGCCCTTTATACGCATATTCATATATATATATATATTAATGTAAAAATACTAAAACAGAGTTTAAATATAAAATTTAGTAAAATTTCTTGTACCAAGTATACTTTCTACGCTAATTTTTTGCTGATTTGTATGCTCTATTAATGTTTACAAATTCTAGTCAAACTAAGTGTTTCATAATCAAAAAGTTTATACACTTTATCTTTTCAAAAATCTAATTAAACTATATTTTGTAATATCTAAAGTGAAAAAAGTAGCAGCCACACACACACACACATACATACACACACACACATATATAAGCAGCCACACACACACACACATATATATATATATATATATATATATATATATATATATCGTCAGAATTATCTAAAGTTATTTTAAGAAAAATTACTCATGCCAATGTCAATCCACGAATCAGATAAACAATGGATAAATTTTATATACCCTCCATATTATTGTGTGAATAATAAATCAACTATTGATATTCGAGGGAAAAATAATATTAGAGACATCTTTATAAAGTTTGTTGTTAATTTATGGAGTTATTAAGAATAGTAGAATTTACATCTTAATTCTTAACTGAAGCTGTGAGTTGATTTGATCGGATTTGAAGAAGATGGCTGATAATATAACATTTCATTTCTTTTTCCCCTTATGACAATGAATGATTTACTATCCATACAACAGTATAAATAGATCTCTTTTTTCTAACTGGTAAAATTGAATTGATTTGAGGGAGAGAATTATTTGCAAGTTTTTTTAAAAATAACTGTTAAAAGTCTAATATGTAAATTATTTTCAAAATGGGTGCATTCAATGAGCATTGCTTTATCAATATTATTATCAATTTTCTATGTAATAGCAATTTTTTATTTATGAGGTTATTAAAATTATGTTTATATTGTACCTACTGAAATTTGAGATGAGTTTCAATATGTGGTAAAATATGACATATTTTTTTTCTTTGTTTGATTTTGATAGTGGATATGTTAACTTATGAAACTCTGAAATGTGTTGCTATGATGACAATAATATTGATATAAAATTATTTTTTATTAATTGTATTGTGTAAGATTATAAATTGATTTTATCATTTTAGATTGAAAAATGGATATGTGAATAATAAAACATATAGTTTGGATAAAATTATTGTTCTTTGTTATTATGTTTCTTTTATGTTATTGCATTCACAATAGTAAATTATAAAAAAATACAACCAAATGTTTAATATTTTAAATATATTTGTCCTTTTTATTTGTATGATATTATACTAAAAAATATATATAAAAATATATTTCCAGTGTAATATATTTAAAATGTGGTGTAGATTGTTTAATTTATACTAGAATGAAAAATAGTATTCGCATTATGAAACAAATTGTTCTTGTATAATAATTTTAAAAATATTTATTTTTATTTGTTGTACAATACAATTTTTGTTAGAGAGACACTGCTTAAAAATGATCAGAGTTAACTTGGAGCATTACTATAGTTGTCTGCAAGTAAATGGAAAAGATATAAATAGGACTGAAAAAAAGAAATCCCATTTTCTTGTTTTCGTTTTAATAGAAGCACATCAGAATTTCTTTATATAATTTTCTTTTATTCATTTTAAAAGTATATAGTTAACTGGATAAAAATGGAGGGGTGAAAAGTAATATTATATGTCCATGATTTGGATAGCTTGTCAAAGATTTATGAGGATCAACAATTTAATATAAAAATTAAAAGTAACTGAAAATGTAAAATTTTAATTGCATTATAAACCATATGAATATTTCTATCCTTTAAAATGGATGTTATCCATGTTTCAATATCAGAGCATAAATATTAGCAATGTCAGAATGTGTATAAATATTATATTCATTTGCTGGTGTAATTTTATTAAACCGATTAATCATTTCTATTTAAGATATGAATCAGTTTATTTTTCCACTATATTATTATGCACAAAGCTAGCTTCAATTCATTCACAATATTGTGAAATAGATATGTATTTATAAAAGGATATTTCTCCATATCATAATGGATATTGTGTGCTTATAATATCATGTAAATCAATAATAATTATTTAAAAAAATAATCTGGATATATTTACAAAACATATTTATTATACATAAATATATGTGTGTTGTATTTAGTATATAATAGATGAAATTTGATGTGTAATAATCTATTTAAATATAAAATTAATGCCAACTGATGATCTATAGTACATACAATTAGATCATAGTTGTATATATTAATTCATATTTTTATATAAATGATATTCATTTATTAATAAATTTTAATTTAAGTTAAATCAAACAAAGGTCTGATTATCATTTGATTGTGCAATAAAAATTCATTGATTAATAACATTCAAGAGGGGCATGATAAACTAACTATACCACATGAGCTATTTGCGATAACCATAGATTAATTTGGAAATCAAATTTCAAGATTGAAGAGTATGATTATATATATATGATTTTCTTTGTATTGTATAGACTTGGTGTGGTAATAAATTATTAAATTTGATAGTATTGGATATTTAATAAATAATTAGAAGTTTGTAACTATTTTATTAATTACAAGTATTATAATAGGAATTTTAACAGTATTGATTTCATAATTAGTGAGGATACAAAATGATATTTATTGAATATAAATAAAGAAAATTATTGTCAATATTTGTGTGTTTTATTTAAATTATTATTGATTGGATAAGTATTGTATTAAATCCATAGTTAGCCACTAAGCACTTAATCTTATTCAATTATAAAGTTGATTATAATATATTCTGTTCTGTTACAAATCAAAATAATTTGCTTTGATTATATTTAAATTTAGTTGATGCTGATAGTAAATTCGGTTTAAATATTAAATTTTAATATTCATATTTGGTTATAGTAAATACTAGTAATTTTTATTATATATTTTGATTATTATAACATAGAGTTCTAGTAATCTAGCTACATGAAATTAAAAATAAATTGATATGATTAGTTATAGTACTTGAATAAATATCCAATAGAAATATACTATTTCTTTTATATATTGATATGATGGGACATTATAGATTTAAGATTATCTAATAAGTTCATCAATATTACATTACCATTGAGTATTTCATTTTATTATAATTAGCTTAATTATTAGGAGTAAAATCAATATAAACATATAGAATGGCTGAGTTTCATTTAACTGGAATTTAAAATTACTTATTGGGTCGTATATTTATTTAAATATTACAAATTTTGTAAACCTTAGGACATATTAAAGTTATTATTTCAATCATTCATGAGCTCTTTTATTTAGATGTAAACAATGTTAAATTTTAGTATAAGTTTATATTAATATAAGCAACCTTTTAACTCATTATTACAAAATATAAACACACTTTTTACATTTTGCACTCACTCTTTGCCATTTCTGTCTGCATTTTTTATTTTACATTCATTTTATAGTAAATTCTTAACTGAATTCATATTTAAAATTTAAATTTCAAAAAATATCTGTATTTTTTTTCCAAATAATTTTTATTTGCACAAAAAGTAAAATATATATTGTAATATAGAGTTCATGTTTACAATCATGTCTGACACATTAAAGACTAATTAGTTATTAAATTAGATGATGATTACAAGATTAAAAGTAAAATTTTATGTTATGTTACTTATCAGGGGTGATCTAATTTGACATATAAATCCCATGGAGTGTAAAGTTTGAGTGTCATGAATAAATAATATACATGGCCATTGCCAAATATTGAATTGACTCCATGTTTGCTCAGCAAGGCTAGGCAGGCATGTTCTTAAATCACTTTCTTTAGCTCTATATAATAACATTAAGAAAATGTCTTCAATAGGACCAGCCAATTAAAAAAAAATCAAATTTTGCTTGCCATATATAGTCATACAAAGAGTTAATTGTCTACTTCCTTTTACCTTATATGGTGCTTCAAAGCACTGACTATCAATTTTGGCCATTGTTTACCAGGAGTCAAAGTCAGAAGTTACATACAAAATGTTTTATGCTTTCATAATAGACTTTGAACATAAATTAATATATTTTTCATAATTTTTTACATTCATAATTAATTTTTTACAATGATGTACCTAAATATAAATGTTAATTTGAAAATTTTTAAATTTTAAAAGAAAAATAATTGAGACAAGTGAATAAAGATGCTTTTTGCATATAAATGACATTTGGTGACAACTAGCAAAACACAACTATTTTTCTTAAATATTTACATATTTATGATTATTTGTTACACTATATTGACTAAAAAATGTGGCTAAATTTAGATTTTTATTTAAAATATTTAATTTTAGATGAAGAAAAGATAACAAAAGTGAATAATCTGTATTCATAACTTCTAAGACTCAAGAAATCAATGGGAATTGCATGTTATAATTGGTTGAAATATAATTATTTTGTTTTAATGCAGATTATTTTCATGTTTTTGTTATATTTTTCTTCAATTATTAATTTTGTTTTAAAATTTTCATTATATTTAAACAATTTGAATGAAAATAATTCAATATTTAGAAGCTAAATTAAAATAATTCTTTTTATGAATAAAAACATAATAGAACCATAATTGACAAATAAAAATACTAGAATTTTTATTCAATCTGATAAATAAGAAAATTTGTATATTAGCGTTTAGTTGTTTAATGATTTATAATTATTTTCATTTAATTATAAGTGAAATCTAACTTAAGCATATATCATGATTTTGAGACAAGGTTATTTGATTTACCTGTTTTATTTTAATTTATTTTAAGTAAGGTATACATTCAAGGTATTTGAAATGATATTTTTTATTTATTTATTTATTCAAAATGCTATTATTATTATTATTATTATTATTATTATTATTATTATTATTATTATTATTATTATTATTATTATTATTATTATTATTATTATTATTATTATTATTATTATTATTATTATTATTATTATTATTATTATTATTATTATTATTATTATTATTATTATTATTATTATTATTATTATTATTATTATTATTATTATTATTATTATTATTATTATTATTATTATTATTATTATTATTATTCATGATGCTATAATGAAGATTATCTTCACTGTTTTGCTTTAATATAGTTAACAGTCTGATATGTGGATTATTTTAAATGGTGAATGATTATTTATTGATTAGCATTCATTTAACTTAGTATATTATATTTATTCTGTTATAAATAATGCTATTATTTATGGACATTATAAAATTAATATTTTTTTAAAATTATATTTTATTTAGTTATAAATGATATCTAATTTCATGGCTCATTTTCATCCTATTACATAGAGTGACTAGGCTATAGTTTATTCAGACTATATTAAAGTGATTATTTCACATTGTACAATTTCAATTTGTTAGAATGCCACCCAAATCATTGGGACTATATCAGAGGTTAAAGTACACACATTTATTCTGTTAGAAATGGTGCTTCAATTTGCAAACATAATTAAATGGATCCTTTTATTATGACACTATTATATCCCATCTGTTACAATATATATTTCTCAATTAAAAATACTGGAATGCTACAGTTTTGAAGTATATACCCCCAGGATACAAATACTACTGCCAAAAACATTTTTTTTAGAATATTATTTTATTAACAAAATTTCTTTTTACTAAAGTTAATATTTTATTCATTTCTGTAGATACATTATTTGAATTAAAGAGAACAATTATTGTTAAATAATAATAATAATAATAATAATAATAATAATAATAATAATAATAATAATAATAATAATAATAATAATAATAATAATAATAATAATAATAATAATAATAATAATAATAATAATAAACATAATTTAAAAAAATTAAAAGTAATTACAAGTCTTTGAAAATGCAATAAATTAAATTACTTAAATATTCCTAGTTTTATATAAGTATTTACTTAATAAAGTGTTTAAGTAGGGAATGTATATATGCTAATTTTTTATGCAAGTTAGACAAAATTTTAGATAATAAAGGTCTATGACCATGCAGAAATAACTGAATATATTAATTTGTTATTGAATTTTATTTTCTTAATAAAATTTATTGAAAATCTCAGATTTAGAGTTACAATATAAATTTTATTGAACGTTTATAACATTAAGATGAAAAAAACTAGGAAATAAAAATTAATTTTTAATTAATGAAATTAAAGAATAAAAATATTATTAATTAAAACAAAATATTTTGAAGTATTTCATTTTAAATATATAGATTTTTTAAACTAAAAAATGAAAATTTAAAAAGATAATCTGAGAAATCTATCTTTTAAACTTATATCATAAATGTTTTTTTTCTTCATAAAATTAAAACTTTAAAAAAAAATTAAACATTTTAAATTGCATTATAATATTGAAAATAAAATCAAATAGGCTAAAAATAACCAATTCGTTTACAAAATAATCACTCAGTTAAAAATATGTTTAATATCCATAACATTAAATTAAAACTAAATCAAAATTAAAAAAAAAAAACAAATACATTTTTACAAAATCAATTAAAAATAATTATTTAAAAATAAAATAACTATAAAAAACTTTATAATCAATTTATAAAAATTTTATGTGACATACGCTTAATTGGTTTATAAATCAATTTATAAAAATTTTAATAGTTAATTTTTTAAATAAATTTATATATTTTTATCATAAAAGATGACAATTTTTAGCAAAATAAATAATGTTTTATATATAAAATAAATTATTGTAAAAATATTTATTAGGAAATATTGTAATCAATAAATATTTGTCACTTATTACTAGTAAAATTTTGACTTTTCATTATTATTTTTATGAACAATTAACTTATAATATTGAAAAGGGATGATGTAGAGATTATTATTAAATGTTTTAATTAAAATGCAAGCTTGTTTAAATACACACACACACACACACACACACATATATATATATATATATATATATATATATATATATATTTCATACATTTATTTGTATATAATTTATATAAAGTATTTATTTTTAATGTTCATAATATTAGCTTTAAAATATACTGTAAAAATAATTTATAATTATGGGTTATTAAAATCATTTTTAAAAATCAAGAAAAAAACTATTATATATAATATCTGTAAAGAATTTAATAATAATATACATATTAAATTTATAAAAATAGAATTTGGTGTTAAAATAAAATATTTAGATGTAGAGATTAATATAGATAATGATAAAATTATATTACAAAATTTTATTAAGTAGAATAAATTAAGAAAAATAATTTTTATAGATTCATAACAAACAAGGATATGAAAGATGGCAGTTAATAAAAAATTTAAACTTAGAAATGATAATTATATAAAAGTATAGTTACTCTATAAAAGGAACATGTTATTGAATTATACAAAAATTATGGATATTAACCCTAAGAGTATTAAAAATATACTTTTTAATTATAAACCACCTAATTTAAATAATAATAATAATAATAATAATAATAATAATAATAATAATAATAATAATAATAATAATAATAATAATAATAATAATAATAATAATAATTATTATTATTATTATTATTATTATTATTATTATTATTATTATAATTAATATAGCAAGTGTAATAAAAATATAGAAAAATTTTATACTACTTTAAACATTTTAATACATTATTAAATGTAAAAATAATGTAAATAAAAACATTAACATAGGATAACAAAATAGTAAAAATCTAGACAAATTAATAAATAATCCTAAAATAGGAGATGATATGAAAAATAAAAAAGAAATTGTACATGAAATTAATTGTGGAAATAGCAATATGATTTAATATGGATGTATAAGAAAATAATTAAATGAAAGAACAAAAGAACATAATGAAATTAATAGAAGAAATAATAAATCTACATTATATATTCATTATTTAAAATATGGACATTAAACAAATTGTGTGAAAAATATAAAACCTTTACATTATATTAAAGAAACTAATAAAAGGAAAATATATGTAACTAATTAATTTTAACTTCAACAAAAATAACTGCATCAATATACAACGAATACAATTTCATCAATATATATATATATATATCATACAATTTCATCAATATATATATATATATATCAACTAATTTAACTAATAATTGGTTAATTAAAAATGAATGGAAAATTATATAGTATCCATTTATAAAGTTTTTTGTACATATTGTTTTATTGTTATAATTGATTCTAGTAAAGTTTGTATATAGAAAAAGATAAATGTCACTATGTATGCAATGTAATTTGAAGCTTTAAAATAAGTCCATCTTATTAAAAATGTTAAAAAAGTAATATTTGCCAAAAAGCTTGTTTTTGTATTATTTTTATTATATATATATATATATATATATATATATATATATATATATATATATATATATATATATATATATATATATATATATATATATTTAGTGCCATTATAATTTAGTCATTAGCTAAATTTATAGTAATGTGCATGTAAGAAAATGTAAAACCAAAATCATCATCACATTTTTATATAACAATAAAGGATGCTGTAAGGCATCCAAGTTTAAACCCTACCAGATCCAGTTCTAAAAGCTTTAGATGGAAAGAGAGTGGGTCAACAATTATATTCTTTATTTGTTTGTGTGTTAATAGAAAGGTAATACACATATTTAAACTATTCAATATTAAATTTTTCTGCTAAAAAGCAAAGTTACACATATCTAGGCAAAGCTATTTGATTGTTTTATGTTTCCAATATTAAACATTTTAACTTTCTTTAAAACTGACCTTTATTCTATACTTCTATTTTTGCTTTTCTATAATTGTAATTGGGATTTAAAAGTTACAGATTTAATTTTAAATATTAGGGTTATAATTTCTAAACTAGCATTCATGTTATTTTAATGGACAGTTTATGAATGATTTGAAATAATAAAGTATGTGTGTACATTACATACAGAAATTTACAATTATTAAATATTAAAAGAAAAAGAAGGGTTAAATCTGTCAAATTATTTTTTTTTTTTACAATTTTATGTTAAGGGAAAAAATCTGTTGAATCAGATATCTATTTTTGTAGCAATTTTGTTTTTGTAAATGATTGTTTGTCATTTTGGAGCTTAAGCTTGGTGGGAACTCTAATTTTGAAATTGTCTCATCTTAAGATTAAAAGAAAGAAACTACAATTTTAGATATTACAGATATACATGAAAAAGGAAAAAGGATTAAATCTATTTTTTTTTAAGAAAAAAGTGTCTGAAAACCAGGTGTGTGATTTTTTGAGTTGGTCAAAAATAGAAATTCACACTATCACTCTAATTGGGTGAGTTGACTCAAAAATCAGATATAAAAGCAGTCTGGAAAATCAGTTGAGCTTTATTATTGTTATTATAATATTTGTGAGAGAGACTTTTTAAAAAAATTATTGAAATTAAAGCAGACAAACATTTTTAGTTCTGCTAGATAATTTTTTTTTAAAATCATTTTTTTATATCAAGTTTTGAATGTTGAAAATATAAGAATGATGGGGTAGAAAAATTATATATATGTCTCATCTTTTACCTGACCGTCGCAGAGCCACAGATCATATAGGAAGAAAAAGATGTCTTGTCTGAAAAATAATATTCTACACCTTTCAACTGACCAGAGAAATAAGATGTTTTTAGCTGGAAAAAAGAAAACATTCACCTGCATTCAAAAGAGATCAGAAAGATGAATTAATCTACTTATAAATATTAATCATTGAATCCAATTAATTGTTCCAGTAACTGAGTGTGAACCCCAGAAAAATTACAATGTGAAAACAACTGCTGTATTTCATCCACAACGAGAATCATGCTGAACAGAAAAATTTTAAATCAGTATAAGAATTTCTAAATTGTCCACTAAAGCAAATAACCATATTTGAACCATCATCATCAAACAATTATACACCTCAAGAAAGAGATTGTTCCAATGTAAAATGGAAATGGTAGCTGCAGAAATATAGACATTATACAAGACAAGTTTGAACTCTTGGAAGTTTGCCACAAAACAAAGGATCGGTAATATGACTTTTTATATCTATTTTCTTTATGATATTAGAGTCTTAATAAAATTTTAGCTATAAAGTGGTATAGTTTATTTAAAGAATTTTTAAAAACAATTCAGATCGATTAAAAACAATATTTTTTTACCAATAATAACCTTGAGCTTCATAAATGATCTTGAATGTATCAAAATTATTTGTTTATTAATTTACAGTTATGAAATATTAATGTGTAAAATAATTTTTTGTATTATTATTTTGGTTTTAAATAATATTTTGTTATTATGGGATAAAACACACACCTACATAATAATATTTTTACATGTGTATAATTGTGTGTGAATGTGAAGTAATAAGCAGTGTTAAAATATTAAATTATTTTGTTTTAAGAAAGTATAGCATTTCAGAGGTAGATGGCAGGGGGAGAAAATGATTTAAAACTTGTTCGCAATTCTACTAACATTTTTTTTAACATTCTGCTTACATGTTAGATTATAAGGTATGTGTGCCAATGAGTGAATATTTTTTTATATGAAATACTTTTCTTGTGGATGGAACATTTTAACAAATCAGTTACCCAATTTAATACAACATACTTTTGAAATACATTTATGGGAAAGGGGGAAGAATTTAAAATTTAATGTTATGATTTTAAAACAGTCGATTATGATTATTGTTGTTATTGTTAATATAAATTTTCATGTAAATATAGAAATTTTTATGTATATGTTAGAAATGCAGTAATAAATATTAGTTTATGTTATTAAATGAGGCATATATATTTCATTAAGAGTAGTCTTTATCAAGTGTAATCATTCATCATCAATGGTTGAATATTGGTTGTTTAAGAAATGATTAAATATGCTAAGATTAACAATAATTATAAATTTCTTTATAAAAATTAGGTTTTATGTTTAGGCTTAGTCCTAAAGCTGTGGTTGAAACCATTGTCATTATTGTTATCATTATCATCATCATCATCATCATCAACATTTTAATTAATGAGCTGTTTAAATGTTTAAAGGCCATAAATAAATATTGATTTCATAGTATTTAGTGATTTCTTAGTATTATTATAACCACCGTCCCATCATCTATTTCATGCAAGGATGAGTGAATTGCCATCCTAAATTAATAGTAATCTGAGCTAGTAAAACTTATAAAAAAATATTGAAACACATTTGTTATGCTAAGATCTAAGAAATGATTTATGCCTAATGAATTCCACTTCAGTTTAAATATGTTTTATGTTACCTAGGTATTTACTTAAATATTAGTGCAAAATCAAAATCATACATTTTGTAAGAAATAAGGTACCAAATAGGATTCAAACCCAGTACATGTGAAAGGTTATTAGATATAACTGTGTCTAGATTCAAATAATCTAGTGGCGCCCTGCTAGACCATAATCACTTGGTATTTGTTTGGATATGCACTTAACATCAAACCAAGAAATGAAAGTGGATAAAATCTACTGTCTGTATACCTGAGCAGATATTTTATTGAGTTACTAGTGTATTCACCTCACGTAATTTCCATATACCTGAGTTATAATAGTTGTTATTAATAATTTGTTTATAATTATTGATATTGTGATATCTTGAGGAATCTAATTATAGAAGTATGTTTCATTTAATCCAATTACCTTTAATATGATTGATAACTCAGTCTGACCTTTTTGTTTAATAGCCACTACTCAGGTATTCTTCTCATAATTTAATTTAAGCTACAATGCTTTTCATTTATTAAGCTAAATATTTATATTTGTATCTTTTCTTAATTATTTAATATTCTTAATCCTTTTGATCATTTCTTAATTAAATAATCTTTTATAATCCTTTTGATCAGTTTATTTATGTTACAATATATATATATATATATATATATATATATATATATATATATATAACTGATCATATAGTTATCATATATATATATATATATATATGATAACTAGATGGAGCTTACCAATAGCTCTAATCAAGCTGTTATTTTATAAGTGACTCTAGAAACTAGATATAAAATACTAACTCAAAAGTCAGCACTTATAAAACACTTTTCTATCAATTTAAAAGCATGAATTTATCAGACACGTAAATGTCTGAATTCAGCTCAGCTTCACCATATAGTAATAGCCTCTGCAATATATAGCATTGCAAAAACATTTAAAGGTACACTTATAATAATTAAAACGAGTTATAAATTTCATAACTTGTGTTTAAGCTTGCATTTTATGATCAATAGATGGAACTTACCAATAGCTCTAATCAAGCTTTTATTTTATAAGTACCGAAAAGAAAAAAATCAAAATGGGGGGGGGGGTTCCTATCTCCAGACCAATTGGTTCTGAGCTTGTGGCTTACCTCAGTGGAGCACTGGGAATCTAAAAACTAGATCTAAAATACTAACTCAAAAGTCAGTACTTATAAAACACGTTTCTATCAATTTGAAAGCATGAATTTATCAGACACATAAATGTCTTCAAATCCAGCCTAACAAACCAGAAAGCTATATGGGTCTGAATTCAGCTTAGTTTCACCATATAGCAATAGTTTCTGCAATATATAGCATTGAAAAAACCTTCAAATGTACACTTATAATAATTAAAACAAGTTATAAATTTCGTAACTTGCTTTTAAGCTTGCATTTTATAATCACTAGATGGAGCTTACCAATAGCTGTAATCAAGCTTTTATATGATAAGTGCCGATATACATGCTGCTTATAATGATATTTTATTTTATATTGTATTGTGTGATTTATTTATTATAATTTATACTGTTTCAGATAATAAATCCAAGTGGTTATCAAAAATTCGAATAATATATAATATATTAATTTAGTGATACTGGATAAAGTTTGCAAAATTTACATGAAAAAAAAATTCTCTTTTGTAATTTTTATATTTAATTAAACATTGTTTCAGATATTTTATTCGTGAAAAAATAATTGTATGAAATTTTATTAATTTATTGGAATTTTTTTTTTTTATATGTCAAATACGTTGACTGGCAAGCAAACCCAGACCAGCTGCTTGGAAGGCAGCTATACTAACCACTAGGCCACCAACGCTTAAAAATTTTTCAAATTAAAATTGATGCTAATGATGAATAATTTATATTCTGTGTAGAAAACTATTATAATGTGTTGTATATATTGAGCACCATATTCAAAAACAACAATGCTTTTTTTAAATAAAATATAAACAAAAATTTTATAATTCTTTTTAATACACAAATTAGAATATATTACGTAAAACAAGCAATTATTTTTAATAGTATTAGTACTACTCGTATTAGTATTATTATTGATGTTAGAAGAAATTATTTTATGTATTTCAATAATATGCTGACACATCTCCCCTTTAAAAGCCAATCAAGTATAATGATCGAAATGAAAGTGAAGATCGAATCTAACTGCAAAAACAATATCTGCACTACAAGGACGCCATCTAGGCATTTGAGCCTAGAAAAATTTATAGAGTAGGCAGATACGCGCTGTTAAGATTCCACTTTATTTAAATATTCCGATCGTTAGCCCAAGTCACTAGCTCAGCGGAGACGCAGAGATAAAAATCTATAAATTTTATATCTTAAATATAAAAGAATAAAAGCCACTGCCAGAAATTAACACATAAAAAAAATATTTATTTACGCACATATAAAATAACATTTAAATTTTGAGGAATAAGTTTAACCTTTTAGATTTTTATATTAACTTGTAAATTTACATTTAAAAAGATTTCAATAAGTTTAATTTTTATTTAGATAGTCGAGTATGAATAGACTACATAGATCTGCATTTGAAAAAAAAAATTCTTCCCTTATTTAACCTTAGGCAACAAATTTCGCAATCAACTGGCGCCAATCCATCTGATATATTCATGTATTCAATGTAGCATGATACGACAACACAAAATACTATACTGCCAGGAAAGTACATCTGAACAGTAAGTAGAATTAGAGAAGATATTGACTCTCCACCAACAGGAATGTGACATCTGTTGGCAAGTAGAACAATTAACAAAAAACTCCATAGGAATGGACTGCGGTCTTCTGCTGACTTACAAACCCATCCATAGGCAAACAGAGGGTGTGTGGCGTATATCTCTAATCCTGCCCATAGCGGACCTCATATTACATCTACTAATTACACAAATATATCCAATCCATTGAATCAATTCAACTACGAAATGAATAACCTAAGATTACCCTCCCTTAATACAACTTTACAAAACTATATAGCCATTCACGCCCGACTTAATTTTAACATTTAAATACGTTCGCACAGATTTGTTTAAAAATGTTGGGTATAGATCGATTACATAGATTCCATGGTCAAAAACATTTCAAAATAAACATAAACGATCAAAATACAAAATTATTGATACCGACAATCGCAGAGGGAAACTTATAAGTAACCCAATAGTATTCACCATAAGATACTTGCGTTGTCACCAATAAACTTAAAAGACATCCGAATAAATACATTTTAGATACTCACCGTAAGGTATCATTATTTATCGAATGTCTATATATTTTGATCAAATATGAAAACCAAAATATAATTAACCGCAAACGAATCCATGCAAGCGTCTATAAACAACTTAAATTTCATACATTTAAATAATCTTTACAATAAGGAAAAAAAATGGAAATGATGTTTATCAATTGGGAAACATATAAAATTAAACATTATTAATTTGATTTAAAAACTTACAAAAGTCAGATAAGAGTCCGTTTTAACATTTCAGTTGGCTTGTTTATCAATTTGTAAAACTTGACGACAGTTCTTAATTGATTTTAACTTAGAGTTCATGTCAATATAGCTTACGGTAGAAGAGTCCAGGTTTTTGCTTTTAATTCCCCGACGCCTCCATTGGAAGATAATGTTCTGGAGATGGCATTAGCTGGTTCAATGTATCACAGTCTTTTCATTTTTCCTTTTTAAATAGAGAGTGTGGTATGTGCATCCTACCATCTCTCAAACACCCAACGCTGGAACTCAATATTTTTTTCTTTTTATAGTCCTCCTATGGATTCCATGAACAAAAACGTCACTGTTCTGTTTTTTCGTTATGGTCCGGGCCTTTATTTGGCTTCCATTGGTCAAGCTAAAATCCCTTACTTCTCTTATCTAACTTTCCATCTGACTTTTTAATTAAACAGCTTTTAGATAATTAATAAACAATCATTTCCATTTATAGATTACAGGAATTAATTAATACCTGTTTTTATTTTAACTTACGTTATTTTTTTATTAAAATATTTTTATAAATTTTTTTTTTATAAAAAATACATTCAAATACTTTTTTTTATTTATTAAAAAAAATATTTTTAAAGTTTAGCATCTGTGCGAATGTATATACGTATAACAAACATTTTTAATTTTAGCGTTTAGTTTTTTACTTTTATTTGCGAACTTTTAAGTTTTTAATTAAATTAATGTAACGACATATTTATATATCGTTACACAAGGAGACACTATAAATCTTCAGATACAATAAAAATAATAAGAGAATATGTAATATTTTCATTAAGTTCTTTTGAACATCCCATGTAAAATTAACCAAAGTATCATTTCTACTTTTTAAAACTTTACAATAAAATTTTAACCTGTTACTGCAACTTAGTTTTGATTTGATTCTCTATAAAAATCGTTAGAATTCATTATTTATTGTTCAAATACATCATAGTTTTTTAAATTACCATGTATTATAGAAATATATCAAAATATTTTACTTTTGTTAATCTAAAGTACATAATTAGATATGTTTAGTAAAATAATTATAAAAGTTATTTATCAGGCAAACTCTCAGTAGTGCCACTCAATGCAAGCCAGAGTAATCAATGGATGCCAGAAGGCTTGTGCATAAAATCTCTCTGTCTTGCTCTGAGTAGCACTACTGTATGGAGAGTTTTGCCTGTTTTAATAACAGTTATGAACAAGCATAAGAATTGGTGATCATGTGATGTTCAGTGATTTAAAAGTTATTTACTTTATATATTAAATCAAAATAATTCTGGGAAAATTTTAAAGTTATTCATGATTAATATAGCTAACAAAACTTTAAAACCAACTGTGACAATAACAAAAACCTATGCTGCAAAAATTATCTCATCATATTTATTAAATATATATACAGTATATAAAATTAAATTTACAAGTAGATACTATTTGAAATCACTCATTTTAATGATAGCTCTAGAATAAATCTTAAAGATTGTTCAATAATCATTTTTGTTAATCTATCAATTATCTTTACTAGTAATTAAATAATAAATTAACAACAACTTTATTTTCACTTAATAAATCCCAGCATATCTCACTTTTTCCTGATCATCGTAGTAGAATATTACTAAATTCAACATAATCAACATACTCTTAAACGTAATTATCAATATATATATATATATATATATATATATATATATATACACACTGAATATATATATATATATATATATATATATATATATAAAGATCTTCAGTGTGTATTTCCGTCAAAACCTATCTCCATCATCTAGCAGAAGTCCTTTACAACTGATAAATATTAAACTATGGTGATGAAGATATGTGAGTGATTCTGTCAGAAATGTCTCTTGGAGATTTATGTCGAATTTAGAAGTAATATTTTGATTGTATATATAGTGTGTGTGTGCGTGTAAGTTTATGTGTATATATTTTTAAATGAACACATTGTTTACAAATAAATTATTTTTTTCTAAACTATTTTTGACAGTACAATTTTAAAACAATTATTTAGAAATAGGAATAAATATGATTTCTCATTTCTCCTTAGACTATTGCTTTTCCAAGCAGGCTGAACTAATATAACGACACATATTTTCAAATATTATTCATTTTCTAAATCAATAAAATAAGTATTAATATCTGTTTCAGTTTTTAAAATATATTCCATGCTAATATTTACAGTGTAAGTTTGGGTATTTTATTCTTGCCATTTGTAATTACAAACTGTTTTACCGATATAAATTCAAATAATCTGTGACAATTCATTCCATTAAAAACTATCAATATTTTAACTAAATGAGGAAATAAAATAATTGTTTCAAAATTACACTTTATCGGAATAAGACTTTTCTCAATAATTATTTAAATTTATTTGACATTCACTTTGACATAAATTATTTATACTAAATGATCTTTATAGATTTTTTTTTATTGCTTTTAACAATTACATGGAGTTTTAATACGTTTACAGCTTTTTATCTTTTATTTTATCTTATTGCAATGCTTATTTTTTATTACTATCATCATAAATTTCATTTTTTATTATTTATTAACAGTCTTAATTTAATCTAGCCTCTTTTTTTTTTGCACACTATTTTTACACCCCTCCTCCTATATTCATCTACTTATGTTTTTATCTGCGTCTTTTGCAATTTTTGCGTTACAGTTTAGGATTTCAGTTGAACACATATTACTATCTTTATTTTAAAGAAAATTTTTGAGCCTATCTTTATAATAAAAATATTTTTAAGCAATTTGTTGAATAGATTGCTTCCCGTTATAAATAAATGATTACAAAAGATTCAACGCGATTTTTAAAAATCAAGAAGCACTATAGTAATGTTTTGTCTTGCAGGCAGATGCAAGAAAACAGTCGGAGAAAGAAGCAATTTACATACTGTTTTTATTAATTTAGTCAAGACATTTGATTTAGTTATGAATATTGATTTATAACATTGTTTGAAATTAGTTGGTTGGCTTCTATTTTACAGCATCTACATGGTTGGAGAGGAATTACAACAGGTAGAAAATATGAAATATTTAAAATAAAAATTGGTGTTGAATAATGATGTGAACTTGTTCAGACATTGTTTTCAATGTTTATGACAATAGTTTTTGGATATTTTTTAAATGGCTCCATCAAGCAGAGATCAAGATACGTACAGATTTGAAGATGGGGTTTTTAATGTGAATAGATTAAAAATGAAAGGAACTTTTTTCCTTGGACTGTGGATTAAAGAAAGCTGATGATTGTGCCATTTTTATCATTTAGAATGACTATTTACTGAATGATTCTCAATTTTCTTTAAGGCAAGATAAAAAAATCAAGTTTTTTATAAAACAATCACAGAAGAAAAATGCCCAACAAACTTTAGCTTGAAAAGTTATCAATTTAAAAAAGTAAACCAGATTTATATGCTGAAGTGAAACAAAACCTTTAAATAGCTGCCACAACTTTACTACTACTAGTCAAGCATTGGTAGCTGAGAGGTCAGTGCAGCCGCTTTGCAAGCAAGCAGTTGCTTGCAGATCGGTTGTCGCGGGTTCGCTTTCTAGCCGATGCTTTGACAAATGAAAAAAAAAACAACTTTACCACTATTAAGTTAGCTGTATATAAAGCTGACATTTTAAATAATTTATTAAATGGAAGTGCGATTTGGACACTCTACCAGTGCAATATATAGACATTTAAAAAAGTTTTATTTACGAGATGCCTCATAAAATTTTAAAATACAGTAGCATGATCATAAAGTTAATAAATGTTCTTCAATTTACTGGAAGTGATATTATTAAGTCCATTATGATAAAATCGCACATCCCTTGAATTAGCCATGTAAAGTGAAAGAACAGCAAAAGATTTTTTAAAAGAGTGTTTTATCTACATATATCAAAGGCATTGTAAAGAAGCACAATGCCAGTTATTTTAATGGGAAGATATAACAGAGAATAGAATACATTGGAATGCTGCAATTAGATATTGTGGTGAACTATTTCAGAAAAAATGTTTAGTGTGAAAGAAATTAAATGACAGTATGTAAATTATATCAAATAAGTGAGGGGGGAGGTGAATCAGTATGTTTATAAGTGACACATTCATATTCATAAATTGATTTGTATGATCACAGCCAAACTCATTTTTAGAGCAATTTCTTTTCTCCTTTTTTTTATTCTTTTTTATTTTGAGTTGTAATAGCCTACTTATTATTATTACTAATATTATTTCCAACTACTAACTTCTCCAGTGATGTGAATGATTTTCTATATTTTCTCATTAATATATTTTACTTTGATCTCTTATCAATCACAAGAAGCACATTTATTATAATCATTATTCTAATATACTTCATTTTTTCTATTACCAAAAATATTGCAGGGTTTTTTATTCTAAAATAAAATCATTTATTGAATTTAAAATTCATCTATCTTTTTTCCTAATACTTTTATACTAATAATTTGTTTTTTTAAAAAGCTTTATTTATCATAAGCAGGAAAAAGTTTTTTTCTTTATATTAAGTTTAATATATTACAAGTTATTTTCCATAATCATAAATTTATTGTAACATTTTATTTTAGAGTCATTTATAAAAGATTGAGTAATCAAAGTACATAAAGATGATAGTTCTAATGG
This sequence comes from Epiperipatus broadwayi, assembly GCA_028023455.1. NCBI lineage: Eukaryota > Metazoa > Onychophora > Udeonychophora > Euonychophora > Peripatidae > Epiperipatus > Epiperipatus broadwayi. The sequence goes on along the minus strand of JAQFVV010012561.1, from coordinate 1,653,713 downwards.
TAAGGATATTGTTGATAAAGCTAATAAATGTAATATTCTTTATAATGTATTGTGCCATTGCAGATCCAGTTACAATGGTGAGACATTCAGTTGTTTGTGATTGAAATGTTTTCTTTGATAACAATTTCATTTTATGTGGTAAACAATTAAAAAAAAAGGAAAAATCAAAAATTCATATTTTATAATTAGTCACACAGTCAACATATTAAATAAACAATATAATTGTGTAAATATACATAAAATATGGACAGATGGCAATTCACATTGATGAGATTTTTTTATTGTTAATTATTAAGGGCTATGCAGGATTGCTTACACTGCTATAAGCTAGCTATAGCTATTATTGATTTTTATATTGACATATTGAATATTGTATTACAGAGTAGTTTAATTATTATATTTGTTTCATCTGATTATACATATTTTTTCTGGAATATGTACTATGCCCAACTGTAACAGTGATGTTCTGTGTCTAATGTATGAATGGTGAAGAAATTATAACAATGACAATTAAACTTTACAATAAGACTGAATTTTTAAAACTGAGTCAAAGCAGTAATGTTTATCCAAACTTTTGTTGATTAAAGCTTAATGGTGTAATTAATGGTCACAAGTGAATAATTAAGGGATCAAACATTTAATAATAATGGAGGGGGTTTAAATTCATGTTTTCAAAAATCAAAATTAACTGAAAATTATGATTGCTTTAGAAAAAATTATTACGATATATATATATATGTTAAAACGAAGATTTGCACGGGTTAAATATATAAAATACATATTTTGCGGGTTCATCCGTGTTAAAAACTTTTAATATCAATATACTGACGTTTCGACTTGGTCACACAAGCCATCCACAGAGTTATAAAAAGGTAGAAAGATGGTTGTAGAGGCGCTACAATCACTGGTTTGAATAAAACATTAAAAATCCCACCAATAGCAAAAATGTTAAATTTAAGAATGTTTTTTAAAGAAATCTTTCCAAATAGGAGGAAGTTTGCATGTATCATCTCGCTTATTGATACAATCTGGCCTTTTAAGTATCTCAATGGCTTCTCTGATTTTGCATTGGTAGAGATTATCACATCTGGATATGATCCTGGTACTAGAAAAATCTATTTTATGACCTGAATCTATAGTATGGAGTGAGAGTGCTGATGATGATGAGTGTTGTTTAACTGCATTAGCATGCTCATCTCTCCTAACACTGATGCGACGATTACTCATACCTATGTAAGAAGCTTTACAATTTTTACATGAGATTTGATAGACACCATGAGATTCAAGAGGGATTGAATCCTTAGGCTTGGTTATTATATTGCTGATCTTTTGATGAGCAGAAAATGCTGTATCTATATTATAGCGTTTTAATATACGTCCGATACTGTCTGTAGTTCCTTTTACATATGGAACACAAATCCTAATAGCTGACTTATCATCTTTTTGTTTCCTATTTTGTCTATTTTGGGCTTGAAATAAGGCTTTTTTTATAAATTTGTAATTATAACTATTTGCTAATAAAACACTATTAATATGATTTATTTCTTCTTTCAGATGTGTGTCATCTGAAAGGTTAATTGCTCTATTTAAAAGAGATTTGGCTACAGAAACTATCTGAGTTGGGTGATGATGAGAATGGAAATGTAAATATCTGTCTGTGTGTGTATCCTTTCTGTAAATAGAAAAAGATAAACTATTTGGTGTTCTGGTGATTAGAACATCAAGAAAAGGGAGTTTTCCATCAGACTCTGTCTCCATTGTAAATTTAATATGAGGATGCATATTATTTAAATGTAAGAAAAAATCATCTAATGTATTTTTCCATGTTGCCATATGACAAAAGTGTCATCTATGTATCTGAGCCAAATGAGAGGTTTTAAAGATGATGATTCTAAAGCACGAGTTTCTATATATTCCATGAATAAATCAGCTATTACTCCTGAGATAGGTGAGCCCATAGGAGTACCAAAAACTTGTCTGTAATGCTGTCCATTGTATAAAAAATATGTATTTAAGAGACAATGTTTAATCAAAGCAATAATATGGTCTGGTAAATTGCAACGTTGTGAGATTATATTTAAAGCTTCATCAATTGGAATGTTTGTAAACAAAGACACGACATCAAAACTGACCAGAATGTCACTAGCATTAATTTTTAAACTTTTTAAAACAGAAATAAAATGAAGAGAGTTTTTAATATATGATTTAATAGATGGGATTGTAGGTTTAATGAAATCCGATAAGTATCTAGCTAAAATATGAGTTGGAGAACCTATTGCACTTACTATTGGACGGAGAGGGGTATCTGGTTTGTGAATTTTTGGAAGTCCATAAAATTTTGGACAGACACACGATTTTTCACGAGGGATTATTTTATTTTTTATCTCTGTTTTAATAGGTGATTTATTAATAATAGCTTTTGTTGTTTTTTCCAAATATGTAGTATGATCTCTTTTTGATAGTTTATAAGTTTTATCACTAAGCAGATCTAAAATTTTATTATGGTAAATGTCACAATCCATTACAAGCAGTTGTCCCAGGTTAGAGCTTCCCGGCTGATGCTATGATACATGAGAAAAAAAAAAGAAAAGTAAAAATTAGAACGTTAGATTTCGTTTTCCGGTGTTATCCAAATATATTCAAATTTAAAGCTGTGGATTGTAATTATTTATGGCGATTTAGAAATGTATATTAAAAATGTAAAATTTTAAAAGCAAAGCGAGCATACGAGAAAAAAGTAATTTATGGATAAAACTTGAACATTATGATAATGGATATATTTAGATCATAAAAATCATATAAATTAAAAAAAATTTCATAGTAGTAAATTTACTGAGGAGATCACTTTAAAACAGAAAGAAATTTTTAATCTCATGATTTTTAAAAAAATTGTAATTGTAATTTTTGGAGTTGGTTTTTCTTCTCAAAAAAAATTTTTTTTTTGAAAGTTTGTGGAATAAATGAATTTTTGACTGTTTCATATCATCTAAAATCAAATATATTGATGAAAACGTCAATAAAACACTTAAAGAAATCGCTATACTTAAGTAATCTAATGAAATTGACCTACTTTAAAAACTATAATATGCAGTTGTCAGCACATAATCTTATAAGTAGCAACTGGTAAATCTCAGCAGAATTATAGTCACTTAAATGTTCGAGAACATATATTACTTTAGCAATTTAAATAAATGGAATTGAATCAAACCTTAAAACATCATATGATCACTACGGTATGGAGAGAGTTTTGCCTATTTTAAGAATTGAATCAAACACTGTTATAAAGATATAAAATACAAAACAAAAAAATAAATGGCATAAATGACTTAGAAAAAATATTCTTTCAAGGAAAATGTTTGTAGTAGAGATAAAATGTACCATAAATATCTTAAACCTGGAAACTATAGTCAAAATTATTTAAAATCTGATTAATCAAGTTTATAAACATTAAAGTCTAGGAAAACAGAGGATAATCAATAATAAAAGAAGTTGAATGAGAAGACAAAACTAGAAAATCACTTTATAAGGTCACTGAAGGAGAAAATGGACAAAATAAAAAATTACTAGATGTTTAAAATAGAAAACAAAATCATTATCACCCAACATTTATCTTTATATAAACCTAAAGTTGCTACAAAAGCAGGAAGAAATAGAAGAAATTTAAACAGAGAATACCAGCTACTCAAAAGGTTGTTTAACTAAATGAAAAACCTTTGAAAAAAAGGTATTGCTATATACTAAAGTGGAAATATCAAAAAATATACTGAATATAGTAATATTGTAAAAAATTTCCTCTTTTAATTACAGAAAGTATTAAACTTTAAACTGGGAAATTATATATTAATTAAAAACAATCCAAGAGATTATAAATGCAAAAATAGAGAGAGATAAATGATCAGTAATTGCTAAACACCTATAAAATAATATAATAACAATTTAATATTCCAGAGAAATAAATATTAAAAAAAAAGCTATAAAAGAAAAAAAAGAGAGGAGCAAATTAAAGTGAAATAACTGTAATATTGGTAAATTGCAAGTATTATTCCAGTAATAAGTCAAGTCCAAATTTTCAAAAATCCAACTATCTCATTTTATTTTTTCTGATGAACTAGAAGTTTTTATAAAAATAAATTATATTTTAATTATTTATTTATATTATTCTATAAATAGTCATTTAATAAATTACTGCTAGAAATATAAATAATGGCTTTGTTATTTATTTAAATGCAGCGTAGCACCATTAAAGTACTTAAATCTGAACTGTAACAAACTCTATAGGTAGAATGCAAACAAGTGTTTTGATTCAAATTTTGAGTGTTTTTATTCTTTATAATCAATAACACAAATATTGTAAAAAAGGGATGTAGCTGCTACATGATTATTTATATATGCAATTCTTCACAATAATCACGAATAAATCCAGAGATTATTTGAGTACTAATATCTGATGTAAAATGATTGATCTTAACTAGAATTATGTCATTAAGTACTGCAATTGAAGAAAAACATTATCCAGGTTAAAACTTTATGCATTATATATATTATCTTTTTGTCAATTAAATAAAAATATCAATGGTTAATACATAATTGAGGTCAATATAATATATTTGTTGCTATAGAAAATGACATATAATTGGACGATTAATTTGAGAAAAAAATCTTATAGTGTTAAAACGTAAAGGTAATTGATTTGAATAGAATAAAACAAATAAAGATGCTTATTGGATGAATATGCAAAATTCAATGCTTTTTATTAATGAAGAGAATAAAAAATGGTATTATCATCAGTTGACAATTGAAATTGAGACTTACACTATTGCAGATATTTCTAGTACAGTTTTATGGAACGAATTACTATTCTTAATGCAAATGTTTAATACAAGCTGACAAGAATAATGTGTAGAACCATTCTTGGTATATTAAATATCTTACATAGTTTATTGTTTTCTGATAAATTCAGTTCATTGAACAGATATTGTTTTATCTCAGATAACTTTGACAATCTTTGAAAAACCCACGAATTTGTTAAATATCAGTGCTTCTTGATCTAACTAATCTATCTGGTAATGATTGGCGCCAGTATTCTCAGCTTTAGTGATTTTTTTAACTTATTAGCAATATATATTTTTTTAAAATATTTTCCTCTTACTATATTTAACATCATATATGCTAATTCTTCACAATTATTAAATATTTCTACATTTATCTTGTATTTTCCTTTAGATTTTTCGAATTTATCTTTTCCATTTTTGTTTTTCTATTAGGTTCAGTATGAGATAATAGTTGGATATTTTTTTAAATTTACCCTTACCCTTAATCCTTTATATATATATATATATATATATATATATATATATATATATATATATATATATATATATATATATATATATATATATATATATATATATATATATATATATATATATATATATATATTGAAAGACTAATTACCTAATGGCTAATGTTTAAATTCTGGTAGGAAAAAATCATATTTTTTTTAATATTTCAAGGAGATTTATATTTTTTTATGTAGCTAACCTATACCCAATTCACAAAACTATTCAATTATTATTTGATAATCAAGGTTTTCATTATATTCATTCACTATTTTTTCATTCTGAAGGGACTTTTGTTGGTACGGTGATTTTAAAATTGTTTTATTTTTATATACAAATCATTTATTATTTTTATTTTTTCTAAATTAATAAGCATCTCTGTTATATATAAATACATTCCAAAAAGTACTATGAACTTACAATTCAATAAACAATATATTTTGTGTTGTAATTAACGTTTATCAACAAAACAGGAGCTTTTTACATGATGGATTAATATCTGTGTGTGATAACGTGTAGAAGATATCATGGCTTCATAATATTTAGTTATTTGCAATAGAAATTATTTTTTGACAGAGATTTTCTTTTGCATATGGAAATGATTTGAAAAAAAAAATAGGAAAATGACACATTTTATAAATATAATAGATAATTTATTAAATAAACAACAATGCTGGCCATTAAAATTATAACGTTAAAACAAAGGGGTTTGAATAAGATTTTTTTATGCAGATGACAGATATTTATTGCCTTATTTGTTTATATATTAATATATTGAAAATTATAGAATTAATTGAAGTATATTAATTAAGAAATAAGATGACATATACATATTTAATTTGAAAAAAAGCTTTATTAAGCGAATAATAACACAAAAATTAACAAAAGTAAATTTGTACCAATAAAGTAAAATATAAAACAAATATATAGTAGAGAATATTTGTTTATAAAATAAGTTGTATATTATGAAGAATATTGTTTAAAAAAAATAAAAGCAAAAAAAAAAAAACGAACAAAACCACTGTAAAATATAAATACATGCAATAACAACTTTTAGATTTCGTTAGCATGCATATATATATAATAAAATAGAAAATCATGTAATATTACAATATTAGCCAAAACTAAAAAAAATACTAAAATTCGTCCATAACCATAGTTTTACCTATTAAAAAATAGACCTTTTCAATGGAAATTCAATAAGATACCAATAACAAATATATTTAAAAAATAGACTTGAAATTATTTATTTTAAAAGCAAATTTCTTTAACATCAAAGAGAGTTTTTATAAGATTATGGCCTCAGATTCAAGAAAATTTATCACCAGAGTTTCTTTTACTTTTTTTAAAAATTTATTTCTTTCATAAAAGATAACCTTTGCATTGAAGAATAATATTTTGTGACCTGTATTCAGTTCATAAATATACAAAGCAGACTTATGATATCTATTTTTACTCTACTCTTATGAACTTTAACTCTTTCATTAAATTTTACTTTGACCTATATAAATTTTATGACAACTGTAAAAAAGTGCTACCAAATTATAATATACTATTAAAATTATTCTATATAAGACAATTGACATTGATAATAACAATAACTGAACTACTAGTTTAAAATACTAAATCAATAGAAGAGCAGTTCTCCTTTAGATTGAGCACAATTTAATTTCAATTGTATAGTCAGTGGTGTATATCAAATTCTTATTCTTTGCATTTAACTTCTCATCTTCAGTTAGCTTCTGGAATTTGCCTTTATCTGTGATACCTGTGATTCAACATTGGAAAATATGCAGATGTACATCTATCAACTATTTTTAAATGCATTTTAATTGTTGAATTAAAAATTAAAAATTCAATTCAGCCTAAAGTTTTAAAGCCAAGTCAAAATGCTTAAACAGTCACATAGATTTAAATTCAGTTCCATAGCTACTTATTTTAGTTTATCATTTTTTAATAAGCATTGACACTTTATTTTCCTTACCAAATTATCAACTTACAACAGTACAATACAAAAGCAAGTCTTCACTACACTGTCATCTAGTATATGTTTAAATAATTAGTGGGTACTAGATATATACAAAATCCCTATTTTAGTATTCAAATACCAAACTCAGATCAGCTTCTAGCTTTTATCTTTATTACTGAGGCCTGGGCTTTAGAGTTGGAAATAATATAGACCTCGTCCAACAACAGATTTTAACTCCATTTTATCTATTAGCCTAAAAAAATGGAATTCAAATCAGTTGGGGTTTTAAAACCAAGTAAATCTTCTTCATCAGTCATATAGAATTAAAACCCAAACCAATAATTATATATTTTAGTATCTTTAGTTCATCAATAGCTGTAAGTATTTTATACTTCTGGATGAGAATGTTAAATACTAATATTCGATGAAATTACCAAAAGCAGCTGGTCACTTTAGGGTCATATAATATAAGTTTGAAAAATTGGTGATTACCAGATGCATGTAAATGACTTATTCTTATTACTAAATTCTCTACAGTTATATCAGTTTTCAGATTTTGAATTTATCAATAAAACTTGTAATTCAAAGTTAAAAAGATTGCAGACACATATCTATCAACCACTTATAATTCCACCGTCTCTGTCTACTAAAATATGAGATTCAAATCAGTTTCACCATTTTGATCCAAGCCAGTCTATTAATTAGCATTCAAATGGAGAAATTTTTTGTATTATTATATCAATGAAGCTGATAGGTTGTTGATTTGTCACTATTATTAACATTACTAGCTAGGGTAATAAGGTGATTACATTTATTAAAATAACTGAAGGTACTAAAATACATATATACTGAACTGATTGATTTATATAACGGTTTAATTTTGATGATTGGATGTTGTTATTTACATTACCACTCAAGATAGTAAATTGTCTTCAGAATTAAAAAATTGAAGATACTAAAATATATAGTTACTGAATTGGTTTCAATTCTATATTACAGTTCAAGAAAGTTGACTTGTATTCAAAACAGTAGAAAATTTGAATTTCGAGCAAATGGAATTAAAACACATTAATATTTCTTTCAATTTTGAATCCCAAATCTCAGTAATGAATGAAAAAGCAAGATCTGAGGATGTAGACTTAAATATTAAAAATAGGAATTTAATATGCATCTCGTAATGATTGATTATTTAAGTTTACATTAGAAGAAGAGAAAAGGTTTTGTATTAACACTTGAAATTATGATTTTATACCTAAGCATTATGAAACCTGTGAAAATGTAAATTACGAAAGTCTAAAACACTGGACAAACTAACATTTTATTAATTTACACTGGTAGTAGCTAAAATAGTTTTATACAAAAATATTTAACATAACTTTATTTTTATAAAAATGGATCTTAATTTTTATAATTTATAATTTTTAAGATTTATTAATACATGATTTTGAAAACTTATTTTAAAATTATTCTACAGAGAATATATTCTAATATTGATATTATCTTTTTACATTATAATTAAATATTTTAAAAATAGAAAGATTATTTAAAATAAATTTATAACAAATTTGTAGTATCGAAAAGTTTCCGTTATTAAAGTAATATCATTAAATAAATGCAAGCAATTATATCTTATCATTTGAAAAGAAAGCAGTTATTTAATGAGATTACCAATATTGGACTAGAAACTATAATAAAAATACATTGTAGATAAACATTCTTTTGCTTCATATTCTCAATGAAGATAAAAAGTCTGTAATTTTGAGACTACTATTTAAACTGGTATGAATATAAACAATATTGGAAGGAATTCAAAATTGGTGAAAAAATATCAACAATCATAAATATGCTTATGACATCATAGTTACAAGTAAGAACAAAAAAAGATTTCTAGAATTTCTCTAGAAAATAAAGACAGTGTAAAATATGCTATTGCAGTCAAATATGAAAAATATAAAAATTATAACTGAGAGTCCGTAATATTTTTATACTAATAATGAAGGCATAGAAATAGTTGACAATTCCCATTATCTAGAATTATTAATCAATAATAAAATATATACTAATCAAGAGATTAATCCAGATAATGTAAGATAGAGTTGTAATAAAAAAACCTGGAGTTTTTTTTAGGTGTACATACCTACAAAAATTAAATCAGAATTATTTAAACTATAATGTTTTCTGTGAAAGCTTAATAAAAAAGAAAGTTGGTCGATAAAAATGGTTAAGAAAAGTCTTCTATTTTGAATTGATCAGACTATATTTGAATTCTTATTTGAAGCACAAATGACCAGCTTGTGGCTGTATCACGAAACAATCTATTTAATTAGAAAAGTGTATAATGATAATAAAGCTTAGTGAATTAAAACAAACAATATAATGATATGCAGTGAAATGAATTCACTTATTATGGAAGCAATAAATATGCTTTTGTGTAGACTGAAAAACGAAACAGATGGAATATCATTACGAAAAATTATATTCTGATCAAAACTAGAAGTAGCTGTTGATTTAAAGCATCTAATGATAATGTTAGTAATAATGATATAATTATTTACTTTATAACAAGTTTTTGTTAAGTTAATGTGCTAAAAATATGATATTTTATAATAATGGATAAAATAAATATTAGTTTTTTTTTTGCAGTTTACAATGTCATGAGTATATTAGTAAGTAAAATTAAAACTTAATTCTATCTGTTTTTTAAAGAGAGCTTTTCAATATTCTAATATATAAAGTACACTGTATTACATATAAACAAATAAAAATTAAACGAGCTGATTAAATTGTTTTCAACTAAATACTTTAATAAAATTCACATAATTTTTAAAATTTATTTCTGTCTTTTAATTAAGTAAAATTTTTATTGTATTCAAAATTTTTATTATATAACCATGGAAGATATTTTATATATATATATATAAAGAAAAAAACAACACGATTTTGTTTAAGATATTTTATATATATATATATAAAGAAAAAAACAACACGATTTTGTTTATGTTATATAGACAAGTAAATAATATTACTTTGAATATTATTAGGATTCTTGGACTTTTATTTTCTTAACAGAATTGACATTCTAATTTGTAAAATTTGCTGCTCCCTAATATTTAACTTTGCTATTGATAATAGCATTTTAATAGAAGGTAAAAACAATTACTTATCTCATTTTCACAAGTCATAACTAATGCATATTGATTGGTTATTAATTATAATTTAATATTACTAATTTTGTAAATATGATTTTTTATTTTTATGAGTTTCTACAAGCGTCCCCAGTTTGAAGCAGACTACATGTTATGTAAGGTATTTGCCTGTTTATATATATATATATTGGTATGGTGACTAGATATTTAATTTTAGATTTTATTAAAATGTTAAATATAATAAAATAATTTTTGTAGTCAATGAAATTCTTCGCTACTGCCTTTATTAAATTTAATTAACTATTTTATTTTATATGACTCTTTACCTTGACAAATAAAAAATGGCATCACTTTTAATACATCAAATTCAGAAATATTATTACAGTCTGATCCAATTTTGTAAGTAATATTCATAAGGCATAATCTTAAAATATTCGTTTTAATATTTTTGTGGAATTCCAATTTATTTTAAATATATAATAAACTAATTAAATAACATCCTAATAATATTGGAAGTCAACAAAAATCTCCGGAACCTATTTTATATAATTTCATTAACTATATTGCCTTAAATCACCACCCAATTACTTTAGTAGATGAAAATGAATCAGGCTATAATAAAATTTCCATAAATTTGATACTTAATATCAAACATCACTGTTATTATTTATCATCTTAATAAAAACTCTAAAATCAGTTAAAAATTGTGACATTTTCATTTTCTAAGGCAATTGTGTAATGACATAAGGCAAAATAGATATATAAATTTAATAAATATGGCACAATAAGATTTTCATTGGATTGTAATATATTACATGTTAATTAAAACTATTAAAATATTATACTATGTATAATGAGATAATGATAATTAACAGGGTAATAAAAAGAATATATTACTTAAGGCAAAGTGTATCAGATTATAATAATATCTCCATTTATTTGGAGGTAAATCTTGAAAATGTAATTTTTCAAATTTGTCATATTAATAAAAACTCAAGAAGTAATGAGAGGTCATACCATTTTTGGCTGTTACAGAAATTTTCTGAAGACATAAGACAATATATTATATCCTTTTAACTAAGAATTTCATAAAAAGACTTCAATTGATTTCTAAATGAATTCTGTCATGACTATCTGTTAAATTTGTTTGATGACTTCGCGATTGTTTAATGGCAAAAGCAATCTAAAATGCAATTTGATTGATTTTTATTTATTTAAAGTATATAGATTTTAATGCCAATTGGTGAGAGGAATAGTTATTCTGTCTCTATGAGAAGATACTGAGTACACTTGAGGACTTTGGTTTTTGGTGATATCATAATCTGTTCATTTGTTAAGTTTTATTTTTGTAAAATTAAATAAAGTATTTGCTTTTAGTAATTACATAATACTTCTATTAAACTTTTATTTAAATTGATTTGTCTCTTTAGAGGAAACTTAAACAGCTAAACTTTACGAATACCATTAAACAAGAAATATTTATTATTAAGAATAATAGTATTATATTTTTTGTAATTATAATCTGAATTATAATATTTTAAAAATAATTTTATTTGAACTTATTCTTTATTGAAATTTGTTTATTGATAAAAATTTGATGGAAAGTATTTCTTTGTTTATTAAAATGCATTTTTAATTAGAAGACTAAAATAAAGCCTTTTATTTGATCATTTATTTATTCCTGTTTATTTTTTTTCTGTTTATTTGCAATGTTGATATATTAGTTTTACGATTACTTTATGTTTTGTAATTACATTTTTGATAAAAAAAAATTAAAAATGTAAAAATTATTTCAGAATAAGTTTTTTAAAACACACACAAATGCACAAAAAACTCATGGGTAAAAAGATTATATTTAATAAACATGGAGGTAAAAACGTTTTGTCAGCTCCTGAATTTATTATCTATTAATTGATACTGTTATATATATATATATATATATATATATATATATATATATATATATTCATAATATTATTTCCAGGAGCTTCCTTGTAATAAAAGTGTAATAGCTAAATAGCTGACGTTTCAGTAGAATAACAATTGCTATTTATCTATTATATTTTTATTATATGGAAGGAAGTATTATTATCAATTAATCATTTATCCGTAAAAATATTAGAATTAATATTATATATATAATGAAATAAAAAAAGTAGTTTTACTGTTGTTGGAAAAATGTGAGTATTTAAAATAAAAATTGGTGTTAATCAAGATCTTGTTTTTCACTATATTGTTTTTAATTTTTATGATTAGGCTCTTTATAATTGTTTATAGATGAATTAATAAATCATAAAAAAGTACTTACAAATTTGATGGTTGAATTTTAAATTGAAATCTATTAAAACATCATTACGTTCTTAAATTTGGATTTTCAATATGTTGATGATTGTGCTAGTTTTGTCACTTCAAAAATTGATCTAAAACTTGGGGTTGGTAATTATGTTCAAGAAACTTAAATTCCTTAACAGTTATTAGCATGAAAAATATTTAGAAACTTTTAGATTAGACAGTTATCACTTGAGAATATAATCCAATTTAAATAGTTTTTAAAGGGTTATGCATAGGAAGGTAGGCTTAGATGTCAAGATATAGCACAGATTCTAATGTACTGCTGCTATTTTTGACAAAATAAAAAGTAGCATATTTCTTAGCAATAAAATAATTATTGCAACTAAATTATCTATGAGCTTCTATTTTAAATAACTTATGGTATAAAAGTGAGATTCAGGTATTCTGTGAACATAAGATAAAAGTATTAGAAAAGTTTCATTTAAGGATGCTTCATAAAATTTTAAGAATACAATGAAAAGATCATAAGATTAATCAATATATTATTGATATATGTAGATGCAATGTTATAAAATCCATTACAGTAAAACTACAAATTTTATTTAAATAGTATTAATTTTAAAAATGAATCTTGCAATAAAATATATTTCATTTTTATATAAAGATGTCAGTGAACTATTTAGAAAAAAAAAACTTCCTAATGGTTTATAAAACATAGGGAAATTAAGTATGATCAACTATTTTATTATTTTCCAGATAAAACTTTAAGTATACATTTTGATTATGTTAAATGGTAATATATAACTTAATGGTTAGAAAATAATTTACATTAGTTTTTATCAATTATGTTTGGGTAAGAAACATATAATTACTTGAAATAATAAAAATATTCCTAAAATATTATAAATATGTTTATAAAGTTTTATCACTTGCAAAAAATTTCCTGAAGCTTTTTACACATGTAGTCAATGTAAGTGCAAATAATGTATTTAGAAAATTAAAGAGTCCAATGACAATCTGCCAATTATGTAAAGATAATTTCTCAGAAGCTTATAAATATTATTATAATATTTAAATATAAATATATTGGCTATACTGCTGAATGTAATTAGAAAGGATTTCAACTCAGACTTTCAAGCTCATTACTGCTATCCACTCCATCTTATACAACATATACACATGACCACATACATGTGAGAAAGATAAATGATCTCCAATATACATATTTAGTGCTAAACCAACACTCATCATTTGGTCCAGATATTCATCTCTCACAGATATGTGGATCAACTCATGAGTGCTGGTTCAGCATGAAATATGTATATTGGAGATTATTTATTTTTCTCACATGTATGTGGCCATGGGTACTGGTTATATAAGATGGAGTGGATAGTTATAGGAAGCTTGAATATTATTATATATTTCAAGCAATTAAACCATGCATGAAGCAATGTAATTGGATGTAAAATAACATCATTTACAATATTAAAAACCAAACTACATAATAATGTTAATAAAAATAAATAATATTAGTCAAACATTGGTGACTGAGTGGTTAGCACAGCTGCCTTACAAGCAGTTGTCCCAGGGTTAGTTTCCTGGCAGCTTTGACACATTAAAAAAATATAATATTTTATAATAAATTCTTTTATTTAAGATGAACTAAAAGCTAAAAAATAATACAAGGCCAAGTTAGTCAGAAATCGATTAATTCATTCACTTGTTGTAAAAAGCAATGAATGAATGAATTAATTTTCTGGATACCCCATGCTTTTATTTCAAGTTAAATATAAAAATCCAAATTATAGTTAAAGAAATCAATTATTTTTTGACGTTTTAGTGTATAGTAAATAAAGATGTTTATTGTAAAATATGTTTTATGTAGATTGTTTTTGAATGTATTAGTGTGCAAATATTATTTTGTAATTATTTTTATTTAATATGAAAAATAAAAGTGTTGCAGTCATACATTTTAAAGGAAATTTTTAGTATATTAAAAATTAATTCCAATATTATTGTTTTTGTTTTTTTTTTATTTATGAAAAAAAAAAAAAAAACATTTTTTAAAAAAGAAACTTTTATAATTGAGAGAAAATAAAATTTCATGGATTTGAAGAAAAAGCTCAATTGAAAGTAAATTTATTTTTATTTCTATTTTTATTGGTGATAGTTAATACTTTTTAGTATAATTTTTTTTAAACAAAATTTTTTAAAAAGGTGTATAATGCCTTCTAATGCACATTATTAAAAATTTACTGAGCCCATATGAAAAATTTAAAATTCAGTCAACCAATCCCTCTACAATAAATAAATCAGAAGACCCAGCTTAAATTTCATCATCATATGGCATCCCATTGATTTCTACCACACAGTGAAAATAGGAAGGAAATTCATTTGATAGAAGTCTGTTGAATCTTAATTATTAAATTTATTGCAAACAAACAAGAAAGTAAACAGAGTTTCTAAAATAAATGAAGCTACATATAAACTAATGCAAACCCATCAATGGATGAAAAGGTCCATTCTGTATTTTTTCATGTATGAAGGCTTTGCATCGGTTTATGTATAGGTTGCTGCAGATTTACCTTAAGTTCCACTTTAATTTTATATATCAGTAACATTATCTATGTCATCCTAACCAAAATTATCAGATTTATATCTATTTTTAATCTTCATATAATATTGAACAAAATTAATAAAATCTTACAGATGATACATTTAGCAATAATTAATTTGAATTCATTAATAGCGTAAGCTTGTGGTTAAGACTTGTAGAGGTCCCTACTATCGCATTTTCAAGGCACATTCTTGAGCGTTATTGCCTTAGTAAATATCTCTTACATAAGAAATCATAAAAAAAAGGTATTCGTTTGGAAAAAAATGATGTAACAATTTATTTTACATTATAATCATTTATAGCTACAATTAAAATTTTTGTTTTATTAATTTTATAAAATAGTCCTTAAATATTCAAATTTTATAAGTATAGTTTTAATTTACACATAAATTCCATTTATGATTTATATCACAATGAAGATGAGATTCAGTTATATGTAATCTATTCAAGATATATTTAATTTTTAATAAGTTCAACATAAAAGTTCGTAAAACCAAGCATGAATTATTACCTATAGCTCATGTGAGCAAACAGACTTTTATGACTTTTTGCATAGCCACACTTGATTCATGATTAAACTAGCATAATATCTTAATCTAAAGTTCTCTAAAATTTATAATTAATATTTTTATATATGTTTTTATGTAAACTGTAAAGTATTTTTCTGAACAATAATTTTTATATTGATAATACTTTCTTCTAAATCCTATTTTAAGGACATTTAATTTAGTGATATAGTGGAATTTATGATGAGCAATAAGATTGTCCATGCCGGCTTTAAATTATTATCTTAATTAAAATACTATTCAAGCATTTAACTTTCATAAATGTCAAAGTATTAATTTATACCTTATTTATTAAAGTATGAAGAGTGGCTATCTTAATATAAAGCTGAGCACTGATTGTATATAAATGTAGATATGGTAATCTGGACCAACTGATGAGTGCTGGTTTAGCACGAAAAACGTATATTGATAATTATTTATTTTTTCAACATGTGTGTGATAAAGGGTGTCAGCAATATGAGATGGCATGGAGTTGAGGGTCATGTGAAAGTCTGAGTTCGAGTCCCTCATATATCTTATTTATTGTACGATATCTTAATTTAAACATTGAAAATATTTTTTAAATAATATTCAATAATTATTATCAAGATAATTATATTAACGTAATTTACAAATTCATTATTTTAAACTAAATTTATTTTAAACAAAAATCGTTCGCTAAATTCAACAATAATTTTACTAACATTATGTTGAAAAAATTTGGAATAAAATTTCCCTTATATATGTATAATTTTTTGAATCGTATTAATAAATGACAATTTTTTCTTGTTATTAACTAGAAGATTTTCATTTTATTTTTTACAATAAATTTTAGCCCAAATGCAAAAAAAGAAAAAAAAATGCTTAAAATTATTTTCTAATCTTTCTTTTTAGACGAATAGTTTTTAATAAAATTTTTATTTATATATGTATATAAATAAAAATATATACATTGAGCTGTATAATAAATCTAATAATAAATTTGAGCATTTAAAACAGGTCTTTCAAAATTAATCTTTGAAGATATATTTAGCCACAGCTTAAATTTCTTGACAAGTTCACTTTCGATGTGCTCACATCATAATCAGTCATAAATCAACACCTAATTTATCCTTAGAATTAAATATATATTTATTGACATTTAAGCTTTAAATATATGTTTGCTGTGGGAAAATAATTGTATAGTAATAGAGATAAGTCCGAGATATTTTTGATTAAATAACAGATAAGGATGTTTAAAGAAAATGTGTGGGAATCAATGAACTTGTCAATTAATTACACACACACACACAAATATTCATAACACATCCAGTCCCATCCAATAGTAAGTTAAAATTCAATGTCAATGATGTCACTAGCAGACAAACTTCATAATTTGGGGTTTAATATTGGTAGTTGTGAATAAATGTATTTGATTCTAAAATATTGACTAGTTTAGATTTTGGTTTTTTTATATATTTTTCTTCTCTCTCTCTCTCTCTCTCTCTCTCTCTCTCTCTCTCTCTCTATATATATATATATATATATATATATATAGATAGAGAGATATATGTAATCAGAGTTTGGTTTATATATATATATATAAACCAAACTCTGATTACATATATGTATGGGGAATGATCTAGATGAATTGACAAGTTCTGGTTTAACATGAAATAAATATATTAGAGATCATTTATATATTTTACATGAGTGTGGTCATGGGTATTGGTTGTATAAAATAGAGTGTATGGCTGAATGGAGCTTGAAAGTCTGTGTTCAAATACACTATATAACATCAAAACTCTAGATATATAAAATATACTTGTGTTTAAAATATTAAAAATTCAGCCTGTATTCTGCCCATTACTCTTTTATGTATTTAAATAAAAAAATCCTATACATGAAGGGTCAGAGTGACTTAAAATCAACATGGGCACGATGATAATATTGGCATTAACAAAATATTTAAATATTGTATCATGTCATTTTTAATGGTAAGGATATCTGAAGAGTTTGAGGATGGAGTAGATTGAAGCTGTTAATTAAGGTGTGAATATTTGATATATTAATATAAACTGAGCACTGATTATATATGTATGGGAGATGATGATCTGTGACAACTGGTAAGTGCTGGTTCACCACGAACTACATATATTGGAGATCATTTATCTTTTTCATATGTATGTGGTCATATGCTTCAGTTATATTACATAGAGCAGATAGCTGAAGGGACCTTGAGTGTCTGTAGTCAATTTTTTAGATTTTCAAGCTTCCTTCAGCCACCCACTAAAAGTACTTTATTTACATAATCGTGAAAACATTATATATATATGAAAATAAAGTTACAGTTAACACTAACTGAAATAATCATACAAATATATAAACCATTATACAATTACAAATATCCAGTAACGCCCTCTGTTTAATAGTCTATATCTCAATAATAGCGAACTCCAAAATGATGTATATATATATAATCACTACGTATATACTAATACTAATAACGCCTGGGTCATATTACTTACTATAAGCCATGAATATAATATATGTGTTATATCAAAAGCATGCTAAATAGTAATATATTTAATTTTTTTTTTTAAAACTACATTTTCTGAGGGTTTTCATTAACAGTCGTTTATCACCTTATCTCAGAAAAGAAGAAAATAATTTATAGTTGAGACACACAAATGCTATTATATATTTTGATCGTTTTATTAAAAAAAATCCAATGCTTTTGCTTAAATGTAAAGCAAGTTGAAAATTTTCTTAATACATATCATATATTAATTACTATCACTATCACTGAACAGATGTCATATTGTGATTTTAAGCTGGATTACCAAATTGAACCTTGCTCATGGAAATATATCTGAATTTTAAACATTTTAAATATATTTCTCTTCCATTGAAGGTTTTTTAATGTAGATTAATAAATAGTGTTTGAATAGATTACAATAAAAAAATTATTTTAAAAGAAAGTTTCAAGTTAAAAAAAGTAAATACACTCTATTTCTTCTTATTGATGTAAAATGCGTTTTGACATTTTCCGATTCCTAATTGTCATGCATCTTTTTTTGTCAGTTTATAATTTTTTTCCTCATTTTCTGTTTTTAAGTTCTCTATTTATTTCTTTTTTTGGTTTCATTTTGGACATGTGTGTATGTATGTATTGTATATAATTTCAGATTTTATTTATAAAACACAATGCATACAAGTTCTTTTTTAAAAATTTAGTTATAAGTCAAACATAGTCATATTGACATGAAAATACACATCTAGGCACAATATATATATATATATATATATATATATATATATATATATATATAAATTAAATATGCAAAACTCTAATAAATATTATGATAAGCTAATATTTATATTTTGGCATTAACTGGGTTTCAATGTTTCCACTCCTATAGATTGTTCTAATCTATTGTCCATTTAAAATTTTATTATAATGAAAAATGTTTTCAATTTTTTATCTGCTTAATTTGAAATTTTGATCTATTTAGCATTGCTAAAATTTTTTTTATTATAATACTGCATGTTCAGTGCATATATATTTATTAATTCAATGTGTAATATAATTTAAAATTAAAATTTTAATTGTTATATAAGAAAAACCAAGCAAAAGATCTAATTAATCCAAAAGTGAATATATATATATATATATATATATATATATATATATATATATATATATATATATATATGTATGATGGGACAGTTGTAGATTTGGATAGAGTAAAATTTCAAATTTTCTGGCCCATAGGCAATTCAGATAAATATTAATTTATAAATAGAAAAGCTAAAAACTATCCAAACTTTACTGATTATAAAGTCCAATGCCTCTGTCTTTATTTTTCTTTATGAGAAGAATTGGAATAAATGTAAATAATTTCACCTTCATTAAACAAATGAATTGTTGATTCTATTAAATACTGTTAATGTTTTGTTGTGTGTAATTAAGATTTTATATAATTGCACAGATTACAATGCAAACAAAATATAGTTTTTAAAATATGTTTTCATTAACTTTATGTAAGATTTATTTACTTA
Source organism: Epiperipatus broadwayi (assembly GCA_028023455.1). Taxonomy (NCBI): domain Eukaryota; kingdom Metazoa; phylum Onychophora; class Udeonychophora; order Euonychophora; family Peripatidae; genus Epiperipatus; species Epiperipatus broadwayi. Next base: position 1,633,764 of record JAQFVV010012561.1, on the reverse strand, counting down.
TTATGACTAATATAATCGTGATATATTTTGAGTTTTGAATAATTTTTGAGGAAAAAGTGGATATTTAAATAAAATTTATAATATTTATGTAAAGTAAAACATGAGTATTAGATGTATTTATATTTTTGTGTGTGTTTTAAAAGTAACTTTAATAAACACTATTACTTATAAATAATATTTAATAACCGAAAATAATTTTATAAATATATACAAAAAATAGAAATGACAGTGAAGGTATATAAAAAAATAAAATCGCAACCAGTAGCCCTTGAGTAACAAAAAATTTTACATCTCCATACAAAGAAATATTTACAAACTAATTAAATTGCTGCTGGTGAGGGTTTGTGATTTCTCTTTCCGTGTTAAGTTCTAACTAAAAATAGTTAAAAGGTATTTGTCATATAATAATGTAATATAATCTGACTTTTCAATAAAAAATTATGTCTGCTTAAAATTACTTAGTTAACTGGAAAAAAAAAGTTTCCCTTAGTCTACGGAGACATAAGACAATAAGCAAATAAGTATGGTAAAAACATTTAAATTGTATGTATGTAATTGTGTTTAGTACTCTTTAAAATTGTTTAGTCAATAAAACAAAATATTTAATTATGGTAAAATGATTAATTATAGTTAATAATTTTAAAATATAATTATAAGGCAAAACATATAGACATGTAGAAATTTTATTATCACGTATACAATTATATGCTATGAATTGAGAATAAAAATAATATTACTATAATCAACAGATAAATGAGTAATTTAGGTCGTATTTTTAAAAGCAATTGACAATGTATATATATTTTTAGAATTCATTTCCCTATGTTAATAGAGTCAGTTTTAATACATTTTGATATTTAAAAACTGACATATTAATTACCTCAAATAATTGTGTAACACTGAATCTAAGATGACATATAATTTATCATTAACAACAACAAAAACAAAACAAAAACCAAAGAATGAAAGCATACACATTATAATTCATAAGAAAAGGTAAGTAATAAACACTTTTATTAGTTCTAAAATTTAACTATGTTTTATAAAAAAAAATAATTATTGGAGTATATAAAATATAACTAACAAATTTTGTTATGAAAAATGTAAAATTGAGACAATACAACTAGGCCGCCTATTTTTATTACCATCACTATTATTTTTATTATTATTTATTGCGAAATTATTGGAATTACAATTTATTTTTTAAACATTTCATAATTAGTGTTAAAAACCGATTACATGTTAATAAAACCAATATATGCTTAAAAGTTTAGAATTTTGAATTTTTAGAATTACTTTTCAAAACCGAATATTTATTTATAAAAAGACTATATAAATATATTTTAATTTTTATTTTAAATGTTTTTGCTGATACCATAAAAAAGTAAATATGTAATATGTCTAACGAATATATATTGAAATTTATATAAGCACGCACACACGCATACATCATACGCACATATACATCGAATTTGTATTTTTATATTGGACAATTTCCACCATCTAATATGAGTATTGAATATTTTTAGAAAAAAATAACTTTATTTAAATATTCCAAATACATTCACCGGTTAGTAATAGCACATCAAACAGGTTAGTATAGGCACAACGTTTCGAGAGGTATTATAAAAATACAACTAAAACACCATCATCACAGACCTTAAGGGAAGCACAATATACATCGTATACATTAAGCAATTTGATGTCAATTCAAAATTAGATAAATGCTCAACAAATGAATATTCTATAAATTAACAAATAAGTTTATTAAGAAATTTAAAAAATATGAGGAAATATATAGATAAATGTATTTTATGTAAACAAATAAAACTATAGTATTTTAAAATCAGAATAGTAATATTTAAATTTTTATTTTATAATTAATTACTAGAAGTAAAATTTTTGACACATTTTTATAATATTTTGCAATTGTTTATCATTCTATTAAACAAGTTTATTCCTACCTACTAATTTAAGTTTCTTTACAAAAAAAAAAAAAAAAAAAACGAAAACAAAATCTTATTTTATTAAAAATACTCAAACTTATATTGGCTCAATATATATATATATATTAAGAGTATGCTTATTATAAATGAATAGAAATTACTTCTAATATTTATAATTAGACAATTAATAATTATGCCATAAAAGGACGCTCTTTCTCTTTTTCTTTTTTACTATATGTGCTCATAATATTAAACAAAAAATATTTGCAATTTAATTTGAAAGACTTTATTACATACACTTTATATATCTTTTATTTTCCTGTTATATTTCTTAAAGTGCATAAGAGTCTTTATTATTTATGTAGCTTCGCAATTATAATGCTAGAATAAATTCTTGTTAAGAAGCTGTAAATACTTGGTAAATTATTACCACTAATGAATAAGTTTAGAATATTGTTGACCGATATCTTCAATTTGCCTTAGGGTAGAAAAGTTAATTAAGTACACATAATGCTTTATTGCTTATATATATATATATCTTCGTTTATAATATATATATATATATATATATATATAAACGAATATATATATATATATATATATATATATATATATATATATGTTACTTCAAATACCTCAACAGATTATTTTTTGCCGTTAGGAAATTCAACATCTACATTTCTATTGTAGAAATTTGCTTTTAGAAACAATTAAAATATATATATATATATTTAATTTTCTTCTATTTTCGATAAATTAGACAAATACTTCTTTGCTAATAGTAGTTTATTTTAACTATAATATATATATTTAACGCATGCATGCCATATTTAAAGGCTTTAATTATAATTCTTCGTTGTCTGTTTTTTGATCAATTAAAATATTATTTTAGCTAAGTTATTATTTAGTGACGCCTAAGTTTAAATCCGCGATAGTTATGCAACTCTTTATAATTATTACTTTTAAATCAAATAAGAAAACCATAATATTATTGCTAATATTATAGGATTTTGATTATTATCATTACTATTAATGCAAGAACTTGATATTTAGAAATAATTTTTATTTAACGATTTATTTTATTATTTTGCAATTTTCTAAAAGCTTTTTTGTTTTTCAATTAACATTCAATCACTTTTTTTTTTTTAAATAGTTTGAAAACTATGTTAATAGCAATTGTTTCAATTTCGTTTATCTTCTGTCTAATCATCACTTGACTTTCGGTAGAAGTTTATTTAAATAAAAATAATATAATAATAATAATAAAAAAAAAACATAATTTTCTTACATTTACTAACTTACCTATTTGAATTAATAACTCCTATTGTGATAGAGCTTCGGAAATATCTCCTTGCCTATATATTGTGCCTCTCAGTTCTAGTTGTAAGAAAAAAAAATATTTATATATACGAGCTTTTTACAACCGGACTAGCTAATTAAAGCTTATGAATATGCCAATCAATGATGTAGTTTATAATTAGTGATGCTGTTGGATGAGGAAAAATGTGTAGGTTTTGGAAAATTAGAATTTTTGCTTTTGAGAGGCGGGGATTTCTAATAGATAAAATAATGAGAGTAAAAAAATCTACAATGCTTAGCAACACACTCAAACAATCAATACAAGTTTAGAGTTGATTAAAGCTACAAAGCTGAACTAACTTACTCCAGATATCCGCTTTTAAAACTAAAAGTTTAGTTTTTTTTCTTCAAGCTTGATTGCAGTTCTATTTGGGGTTTAAGTTGCGAGACAAGTATAAAGTGGCTTTTTGTTTTCCGAGTAAATTGTGCACGCTACCTCGCAGGTTTTTGGTTACGTCATTCAACCAATTCCTGTAGACCGCAAAATCCACTTTGGGACTCAAGATTCGACGTCAAATTTTCTGATTATTTTATGAGATGATAAATTTATTATAAGTTTAAGTTTATTTCTATTGGATGAGTGAATTCAATACGTCATTTTTTAAGGGAGCATGTAGATAATACCATGGTAATAAACTCTAAAAAAAAAAAAAAAAAATGGTAGAAGCAAAAGAAGTCTATAGAGAGTGAAATTTATTATTATTACTACTTTTTTTTTTTTTTTTTTAAAAATCCAGAATGATTTTTTTTTTTTTTTAAAAAAAAAATAGTTTAAATATTTTTGATCTTATTATAACAAAAAAAAAATTTTTTTTAAAACTAGCATGTATTAATTATCAAATAAAATAATAAAAGCATATGAGTGTGTGTGGGTTGTGAATATATACTAAAATTACACATATAAAATCGCTGAAGCTCTTTTACTAACGAAAGAATAATAAAAATAAAATTGTAAATCTTTATTTTGAAAATGCTTACCTCAATAAAGCGCCATTTAAAGAGTTTGCATAACCCTACTGACCTGCAGAGATAAAAGTGGTCAATAGATTTTGTTTGAATGTTTTATTTGACAGTTCTCTAACTAGAGGGAAAAAAAACAATTGAAAATAAAATAACTTAGCTTTATTATATTAAGCAATATTAATAATCAAGTTATCATCAAAATTTTAAAATTGCGTTCCTCTATTCAACACAATTTAATCATGTAATCACGTTGCTATCTTATATTTAATAGTTAATTTGCATTAAAAATATTTGCTTTATATATATGTCATTCAATACTTATTTTAACAGTATATATATTGAATTAAATGTTTATAAGGATTATTATTATAATAATAGATAGAAGTGAGGAGATAATATCCATTAAATAGATATAATCTTTAACTTTTGATGTTACTAAGAAATGATCAATTATTACTAATTAACAATTCCTGAGGCTAAGCAAGCTTTTTTACATAAACCTATAATAGCTCTTTTACTTCAAAGATCTCAACAAAAGATCTATTATAAGTTTATGAGAAAAACTTGCTTAGTCACAGGAATTGTTAATTAATAATAATCGCAATAATAAGGGACTTGAACTCAGACTTTCAAACACCCCACAGCTATCCAATCCATTATATACAATGTATACACATGTCCAATGATATGGATGGATAAAAAGTTAGAGTAAAGATTTAAGCTTGAGCATTAATGTTTGAAAAATTGTTATCTTAATATAAACTAACCAGTGATTGTATATATGTGTGGGAGATGGTGATCTAAATCAACTCATGAGTGCTGGTTCAACATGAAATATGTATATTGGAGATCATTTATATTTTTCACATGCATGTGGTTATATGTATATGTTGTATGGGATGAATTGAATAGCTGTGGGGAGTTTGAAAATCTGAGTTCAAGTCCTTATAATTACATTAAGTTTAGTATTGATAATGCACATATATTTAAATATTAGTAGTAATTGACTATTTCTTAGTAACATCAAAAGTTAAAGTTTATCACTATTTAATAGATATCACCTCTTCATTTCTATTTATTATTATTATATCTATATTTATATACATATTTATACTTATTTGAAGTCACTTTTACAATATATATATATAATTAGAGAAATTTTTAAATTTTTTTTATTAATTATCTATAAATTTTAAATTATGCAAAAAACAATTGATGTACTTATAAAAACCTTTATTTTGTAAAGTAAGCATGTCTGTCATTCCTCCCATGACTTGAGCAAAATTGAGGCCAAGTCTGAAATTTTTTAGTTGATCTCAAAGTAGTTTAGGCTTTCTCTTTAAGTTATTACATCAGACTCAAGATAGCAATCTATTTAATAGTTAAATGGAATTTCTAGCTAATAATATATAGAAGGCAAAACAAAGATGAAAATCTTTTGACATTTAACCACTTAAAAATTAAAAAAAAACCCAGTAAATTATACCCTTTTTTTGTATTGTTCCTTTATGGAAAGGTATTAAAAATATCTAAAATCTTAAAAATGCTTTTTCATTTGTATCTGAATGTAAAACTATAAACACACATTGATAGATACAGAGTGCTTATACATACAATGTATTGTTTATATATAAATAGAAATGATAATTAGTATGGAGTGTTCAAAACTTTATGTATAAATAATGTTTGATCTTCTTATGTATTCATTTATCTATCCTTCACCTATCTTTCAATCTATATACTTTATTTTTCTATCTATCTATCCATTCATTCATATATCCATCTATATCTTTATTTACATACCTATTTATCAATTTACTTATTTATCTACTTATTTATCCATGTATCTATATTTCTGGATAATCTCCTATCTATTTACCTACCTACACATTTACTTACGTATCAATCTCTCATATTTCTATTTACCTGCTTGTTGATTAGTCTTTCTGATTATCTATCATGCTGTCTATATAACTATTATTCATTTACTTAGTACAATTACAGACTTAATATATTTCATAAATCCTTGTGAATATATGTTGATTTATTCATGATATTATAGAGATGCTTTTTTAAATCATTAAAGTTTAATTTACCATAACAGAGCTATATACAATATAAAAGAAGTACTGATTTAAAAAAAATCATCAAGAGTTTTGTCCAAGTTTATAGGCAAGTCACATTTCAACTGGGAAGTAAATAAAATGTATAACAAATAAACATACACAAAAAATGTTTGCGATATAAGTTTTAAAATGATGAGGCTATTGCATAATAAGACATTTTTATAGGCATATGATTAATGTAAGTGATGAATAAATCTCTAATTACTCTTTACGTAAAACATTTTATTTTATACTGAACGATTTAGAGAAGTAAATTAATAATAATATATATATATATATATATATATATTATTATTAATTTACTTATATATATATATATTATTAAATTTCGTAAAAATAAATGACATAATATATGACTTATTGAAGAAGGGATTTCAATATTCATCACATAATATACATTATGTGATAATTATTGAAATCTAAGTCCTTCAATGTCATTTATATATATATATATATATATATATATATATATATATATATATATATATATCCATATATATATATATATATATATATATTGGACAGAGTGGCAAGATTAGTTATACAACTTAATAGGCGATACCAAATGCAGACAATTCAGGTTTATGATCCAACAAGTTCTCATAGTGATAAAGTAATAGAAGATTTTTATATGGATGTACAAAAGGCTTTTGATCAGAGTAAACAACATTTAAAAATTGTTATGGGAGACTTTAATGCTAGAATTCATAAACAAATGAAAGATGAAAATGCTGTAAGTAATTTTGGTTATGGTAATAAAAAATGAGAGAGGACATAGAGTTGTGGAGTTTGCAGAAAAAAAAAACTTTATATTATGAATTTTCTTTTTGAGAAAAATGTTAAAAGAAAATGGACATGGAAGCATCCAAATGAAAGTACAGCAGAATTGGATTATATTTTGACTAACAAAAAGTACATATTTCAAGATTGTAATGTTCTTAATAAATTTAACAGAGGAAGTGATCATCGATTAGTAAGATGTAAGATACATGTTAATGCAAAACTAGAGAGACAAAAAATATTACAAAAAACATTATTTATAGTTGATATTCCTAATCTTCAGAAACATTCTAATGAATTTAAATTAGAACTTTCAAATGCTTTCAAGCATTAGTAGATTTTGAACATGATTCAGATTTAAATGAAATTAATATGAAAATAACTGATACACTTTTAAAAACTGCAACAAAGATAGCTAGTAAAAAAAAGCAGCAATTGACCAATAAAATTTCTACTGAGACTAGAGAATTTATGAAGAAAAAAAGGAATATGAGGATATACAACAATGATGCATTAAAAAAGATTGAATATCTCGAATTTTGTAAAATGGTACGGAAAAGAGTTGAAAATGAAATAAGAAAGTACATCTGTGAACTAGCAAGAAAAGCTGCAGAAGAGAGTAAAAGTCTCAAGAGTGTAAAACAACATTTTAGTATTGGTAGGAAATTTATATCTGCAATAAGAGAAAAGATGGAATTATTACTGAAAACAGAGATGACATCATAAAATGGGTAGAAGACTTTTATCAAGAATTATATAGTAATAAAACATGTACCTCTTATATCTATTACATCTTCCAAATTACCCAGAATTTTAAATAAAAAAGTGAGACATGCAATTAAATGTATGAAGAAAGAAAAGGCTCCAGTAATGATGGAATTATAATTGATAAATTAAAAGAAGCAGGTGAAAAAATAGAAAAAAAAATTAGCAAAGTTATATACCAAATGTCTAAACGATAAAGATGTACCAGGTGATTGGAAGAATGCAGTATTAATATTAATATTTAAAAAAGGTGATAAGGAAGATATTAGCAATTATAGACCTATCAACCTTTTATCAGTTTTATACAATTTTTTTACCAAGATAATTACAACTCGTCTACAGAGAACATCGGATTTTCACTAACCAAGACAACAAGCTTGATTTAAAAGTGGTTTTAATACAGTAGATCATATCCCAGTATTGAGAGAAGTTATAGAAAGGACAAATGAATAAGAGTTGCCATTATGCTTTGGATTTATAGATTATAAAAAGGCATTTGATTCTATAAACATTTCTTCAGTGATTAAAGCATTGGATCATCAAGATATAGAGACAGGATGTTGTCATATTTTAAAGAATATTTATAAAAATGCAACAGCAACAATTATATTACATAATGCTAGTGGGAAAGTGACCATTGAGAAGGGTGTAAGACAGGGTGACTCTATATTTTCAAAATCTTTTACAGCAGTGCTGCAAGAAGTATTTTGTGGATTAAAATGGGAATCTAAAGGAGTGAAAGTAAACAGAGATTATTTAAGTCATTTAGATTTTGCAGATGGTGTAATTGTTTTTGCAAATAATGCTTTACAACTGCAGGAAATGTTGCAGGAGTTATCACATGAAAGTAGAAAAGTAGGACTAAAGATAAATATTAAAAAGACTAAAGTAATGTTTAATGGATTTTCTCAAAGTATGAAAATAAAAATTGATTATGATGAGTTAGAAGAAGTTAACAGTTACAAATACCTTGGTCAGATTATTAATGCAGATGGAAACATAATGCATGAAATTAATCATAGAATTAAACTTGTTTGGAGTGGTTTTGGAAGAAAGAACTTGATACTAAAAGGAAATATGACTATGTGTTTGGAAAGGAAGGTTTTTAATATATGTGTTTTACCAGTTCGTACTTATGGATCTGAGACTTGGACACTTAACAGAAGACCAATACCAAGATTTCAGACAATTCAAAGAAGTATGGAGAGATTCATGTTGGGAATAACAAGAAGAGATCGAAAACACAATATATGGGTAAGAGAACAAACATGTGTTACTGACCTCATTGAAAAAATTAAAAGATTAAAGTGGAGTTGGGCTGGACATATTGCTAGAAGACATGGTAATAGATGGACAATTGAAATCTTAAACTGGATTTCAAAAGATCATAAAAGACCCAGACATAGACCACATGTTATATGGATGGATGAAATAAGAAAGGGTGCAGGGGTGCTATGGAGAAAAGAAGTTGAAGAATGGAGAAGATGGATTGAACTTGGAGAGACCTTCATCCTGCAGTGGATTGATAGTGGTTGATGATCTATCTATCTATCTATCTATCTATCTATCTATCTATCTATCTATCTATCTATCTATCTATCTATCTATCTATCTATCTATCTATCTATCTATCTATCTATCTATCTATCTATCTATCTATCTATCTATCTATCTATCTATCTATCTATCTATCTATCTATCTATCTATCTATCTATCTATCTATCTATCTATCTATCTATCTATCTATCTATCTATCTATCTATCTATCTATCTATCTATCTATCTATCTATCTATCTATCTATCTATCTATCTATCTATCTATCTATCTATCTATCTATCTATCTATCTATCTATCTATCTATCTATCTATCTATCTATCTATCTATCTATCTATCTATCTATCTATCTATCTACCTACCTACCTACCTACCTACCTACCTACCTACCTACCTACCTACCTACCTACCTACCTACCTACCTACCTACCTACCTACCTACCTACCTACCTACCTACCTACCTACCTACCTACCTACCTACCTATCTATCTATCTATCTATCTATCTATCTATCTATCTATCTATCTATCTATCTATCTATCTATCTATCTATCTATCTATCTATCTATCTATCTATCTATCTATATTAGATATAGAAAACAGGCAATACCAATAAAAAATATATTAACACAATTTATGAATAAGTAAGTCATTTGGAAAATAAAAAAAAAATTATATCAATACCACAACATAACTAATAATTATAAAATTATCTGTACATATAAGTATATGTAAAGAAAGTGATATTTACATATAATGTATTTACTGCTTATTACATAAACTGGAACTTTAAATATTTGTGATTATACCATATTTATTAATATATATTGACTTATGGGTAAATAAAAATAACAAATTAATTATTAAAAATTATAAATATAAAAATATATAAAAAATATATATATAAAAAAATATATATATATATATATATATAAAAATTCTCAAACAAATTTATTAAAAAAAATATATTAAAAAAAAACACATTTTTTAAAAGGGTTTTTAAATTTTTTTCTAAAAATTTTCAAAATTTTAAGATTTTTTTTTTTTTAAAAAAATATTATATATATATCAATAATTATGGTAAAGCAAATTTTGAAATTACATATTTAATCATCTATATTGACTTTCCTTGACTTTCTTTTTTCCAGAAAAAATATTGTTTTTCTTTGCTCTTATTTAAAATATTATTACTATTAGGGATAATAACTCAGAATTGACACTTTTTGTGATGGCTTCAGATAATAACATAATATTATTGTCCTTAGTAATAACCTTTCAGAAAGATATTCATTTTCTAATGAGACTTGATATTTCAGAAAACGTCTTAAAGTCAAATTTTTGATTGCATTTAATAATTCATAATATACATATTAAAAGCAAAACATGTTTGTTATATAATTGTCACAAATACTGTGATTTAATGTTTTTTTCTATAATATTGGCTTAAGCTCTGGTGACTAACACTTAAATTATCTACGTTTATGGAATCATTTTTATTTGACATAAGTGCATGGTAGGTTTTTAATGATTGGATAATATTAAACATTTTATTGTAATGATTTTTTTCTTGAAACTCTACAAAATACTAGTGAAAGAGAAAAAAACTGAAAACTATGATACAATTCATAGCTCACACGACCCTATCTCTTAAGCTTGTAAGTTATAAACAGTGAGGATTGCCAATTCCTCTACAAGCTTTATGATAAATGCTTAGCCAGAGCCAGCACTTAAAATATCTCTGTCAGGAATTCCTCCCCAAACCCCTGACCATGGTTTCATGCTTTGGCACTCCTCAGAGAGGTGTCAGGGTAGGTTCAGGCACTAGATCTAAAAATACCAACCCAAAGCCAAGAACTTATCTAAAAGTTATTTATTGAGTGGAAAATCTGAAATTTTCAGACATCTACATGTCTTCAAACCCAGCTATCCAACTCAAATAGCTATATGGGGCTGATAGATCTTCGGCCATACCATATATTAGTTGTCATAGCAATATAAAATTGCATAAGACTTTTGGCAGAGACTATAAATAGTCAAAAATAAGAATCATAGATCCAGTTCATAGATCACATGACCCTATCTCTTAAGCTTGTAAGTTATAAACAGCGAGGATTGCCAATTCCTCTACAAGCTTTATGATAAATGCTTAGCCAGAGCCAGCACTTAAAATATCTCTGTCAGGAATCCCTCCCCATACCCCTGACCATGGTTTCATGCTTTGGAACTCCTGAGGTGTCAGGGTAGGTTCAGACACTAGATTTAAAAATACCAACCCAAAGCCAAGCACTTATCTAAAAGTTATTTATTGAGCGGAAAATCTGAAATTTTCAGACATCTACATGTCTTCAAACCCAGCTATCCAACTCAAATAGCTATATGGGGCTGATAGATCTTCAGCCATACCATATATTAGTTGTCATAGCAATATAAATTGCATAAGACAATATAAAATTGCATAAGACTATAGTCTCTGCAAAAAGAGTTATTTTAAATGCTGGCTCTGGCTAAGCATTTATCATAAAGCTTGTAGAGGAATTGACAATCCTCACTGTTTATAACTTACAAGCTTAAGAGATAGGGTCATGTGATCTATGAATTGGATCTATGACTCTTATTTTTGACTATTTATAGTCTCTTCCAAAAGTCTTATGCAAATTTATATTGCTATGACAACTAATATATGGTATGGCTGACGATCTATCAGCCCCATATAGCTAAAAGCTTGTAGAGGAAGTAGGAATTCTCACTGTTTATAACTTACAAGCTTAAGAGATAGGGTCATGTGATCTATGAATTGGATCTATGACTCTTATTTTTGACTATTTATAGTCTCTGCCAAAAGTCTTATGCAAATTTATATTGCTATGACAACTAATATATGGTATGGCTGATGATCTATCAGCCCCATATAGCTCTTTGAGTTGGATAGCTGGGTTTGAAGACATGTAGATGTCTGAAAATTTCAGATTTTCCACTCAATAAATAACTTTTAGATAAGTGCTTGGCTTTGGGTTGGTATTTTAGATCTAGTGTCTGAATCTACTCTGACAACTCTCTGAGGAGTGCCGAAGCATGAAACCATGGTCAGAGGTTTGGGGATGGGTTCCTGACAGAGATATTTTAAGTGCTGGCTCTGGCTAAGCATTTATCATAAAGCTTGTAGAGGAATTGGCAATCCTCACTGTTTATAACTTACAAGCTTAAGAGATAGGGTCATGTGATCTATGAATTGGATCTATGACATTTTTTGACTATTTATAGTCTCTGCCAAAAGTTTTATGCAATTTTATATTGCTATGACAACTAATATATGGTATGGTTGAAGATTTATCAACCCCATATAGCTATTTGAGTTGGATAGCTGGGTTTGTCTGAAAATTTCAGATTTTCCACTCAATAAATAACTTTTAGATAAGTGCTTGGCTTTGGGTTGGTATTTTTAGATCTAGTGCCTGAACCTACCCTGACACCTCTCTGAGGAGTGCCAAAGCACGAAACCATGGTCAGGGGTTTGGGGAGGGGTACCTGACAGAGATATTTTAAGTGCTGTCTCTGGCTAAGCATTTATCATAAAGCTTGTAGAGGAATTGGCAATCCTCATTGTTTATGTGAAAAATGCTTGAAAAACATATTTTCCTTACTATTTTTTCAAATACTGACCACCATTTTACTATATCAACGTGAAGAGTTCTTACTATCTAATTTCTTCAAAAAGCAAAAAAAAAGTAAAAAAAAAACCTTTATTTTGCTTCCTAAATTCATAACTTTACATATTTATGTATTCTAAAATAAATATTTTAAATTTAAAAATGAGATTTACTATTTGTAAAGGATAAAAAGTTTATTTAATCTATTTGTAAAGATCATCACAACAATTTAATTTTTCTCAATTTTTTTTCCTTTACTATTTCTAGAATAATTATCTTTGGACTTTCCAATTTTTTATGTCAGTTGCTTTTTACTCCATATTTTTATTTCCTTGAAATTCAGTCAGCTTATACAAACAATTATAATACATAATGTTTTCACTTGGGATCTATTTTATGTTTTTTACTTACATGCTTTGCTTTAGCTTGTTCAATTTCCTTTTTTATATTCATGGTTTATACATCATAATACTCATCGTTCTTAAGATGTTTTTTGTTTTATACATTTTATTGGTTTTTTTCTATTTTTATTCTGAATGTTGTCTTACATCACACATCATGGGAAAAAATCATTATTAGGAGTGCCTTCAGCATATACAATGGCCTGACCCTTGTTTTTTTTAATAGCTCAAACTATCTCATGATTGAAAAATAATTACATAAGAATAATTATGCACACAAACCCAGCATAAAAACCAATGATTTAATTGTTTTAAGGAAGAAAAAATGAGATAAACTAGGGATTGTTTGAGTAATAAATATAATTACATAAACTAAAAGTACAGAGTTGGCTTAAAATCTTAGTTTTAGAATCTTTGATTAACAATTACATTAGAAAACATATGCATAAAATGGAACACCCAGCTTTACAAGTCATATTTAACATCTCCAGCACACGTCTAACTTTCTTTACTTTTATCATCAGTATCAACAATAAAATTCTCCCATTCTTCTTTTTTCCTACACAATTATCCCTGCTCTTAATTCTTTTCAAATTATTAAATAAATGTTTGTTTTTTTTCTTTTCCTTGATGACATTATATGACATATCAAAGTTATTTTAGAAGGTTTTATAATTTTTTTATGTAATTCATAGAGTATGGCTTTATAAAAACTTTTCATCAACATTAGAAACATAATCCAGAAAATGATGATTCTATTTTCTTTTCTTTGTATAGTGGATGCAATTTTTGCTGACTTCCTTTATTATTATTATTATTATTATTATTATTATTATTATTATTATTATTATTATTATTATTATTATTATTATTATTATTATTATTATTATTATTATTATTATTATTATTATTATTATTATTATTATTTTATTTTATTTTATTATTATTATTATTATTATTATTATTATTATTATTATTATTATTGTTGTTGTTGTTGTTGTTGTTGTTATTATTATTATTGTTGTTGTTGTTATTATTATTATTATTATTATGTTTATTATTGTTATTATTATTATTATTATTATTATTGTTATTATTATTATTATTATTATTATTATTATTATTCAAAAGGTACTTTATTACTTTCTTTGGTTTACATAGTTTCTATTACATTGTATTTACAATTTGGTTGAGAAAAAATTAAAGTTCCAATTTATAATTTTTTTAAGCATAAGTTTTTGTTTGTGGTAGTTTTGAAATTGTTCTTTGTTCCATAGTTTACAAATAGTGCAGTAAATTTAATGTTTCAGTTCTTTTTGTTTTGTGTTTTTCTTATAGTCTTGATTGTTCTTTTAAAAGTGACCATGTTGCGGCAAATCGATCTGGTATGATGATAGTTCTATCTCTGTCTTTGATTTGTATTAGTTTATTAATGAATGTGGCTGGATGACACTGATTATTTATTCTTATTGTAAAGGTGCATCTTGCACACTAAAATGTATATAGCATAAAGCTGCTCTGATGCTTGGGCCCATGTCTCTGATAAGCATTGATAATTTGCCTCATCATGGTGTTTTGTCTTCTGTATATGTTGCATGCTATTTGTCTTATTTTTGTTTAACCTTCATAGTTGTAAATTAGGTGTTGAATTATCTCTTCTGCTCTGTGGCATAGTGCACAGAATGGATAAATATCTATATACATTCTTTTATATTGGAGAGCGAATGTCATGGACATGGCTATGAGGTTCATTTTGACTTTAAAATTGAAGAACTTAAGTTTCAATGACCATTGTTTCAATTGTTTAATTATTGTTCTGTTATTTATTTCCAACATTAATGGGGGTTCATTTGCATTAGTTTCTTTATTTACTAGGTTGTATATTTCCCAATATAAATACTTATTCTCATATTGTTTCAGTATGTCCTTATTAGTTTTACATTGATAAATTTTGGATAAGATTATGCTCCTGGTTGTGGTGGTTTATCAGTAAGAATAACTTGAGTTAGGTGTTTAAGTTTCGGGAATTGTTTCATAGTGATGATAATTGCATTTCTCAACTTTTGTATGTAGATAATCTCAATACTATGGAGACCAAGTCCATATTTTGTTAGAAGTTGACAAATTTTCCTATTTGACATGGGAACTGTCTTCTTGGACCAGAGTAGCTAATTGCATATTGTCTTGATTTTTTTTATGAATGTCTTTGAGAATTCAATAATTAGTAAATAGTAGCTAAATTTTGGTCATAATTAGCTGGTTAATTAACTGCACTTTGGACAAGTTAGGCATATATGTCTTTGAAAGAAAGTCAGCAATTTGTTTTATTTCTTCTTTAATCCTATTTTGGTCTTGGTACCGCATCCCTGTCATTCCCAAATGGGAAACCCAGGAATGATGTTGGTTTTGAATGATAGATATTGGCACATGGTCTTCCTGTGAAAAGAGAACAAGCTGAAGCTTCTCTTTGATTAAATTTGAGTTTATAGTGGGAGGTGAATTCTTCCAGTAACTCTTGTAGTCAAGGAACTTGGTTTTTTTGGATGACAGAAAAACTGTAATGTCATCCATAAAAGCTAAACAAACTATGCACTGTGTTGTTCCAGGTATTTGAATCCCATTAAATGTTTCATGTATCTTCATAATGAGAGAATTAATGTAGTACATAAAAACAAGTGAGCTAAGTTGCAAGCCTTGGGATGTAGACCAATTTGGTGTAAAAGATGGTGAGGTTCTTCCATTGATAGATATGTGCATTTCTCTATTGATAAGCAGATTTGCAATGACATATAAATGTGTTCTAAGAATGTTGGTGATTTTGAGCATTTTCAGCAGAATTTTAATGTTAACCATATTGAATGCTGCTCAATATCCAGTTGAACTACCATAAACACATATTTTTTTGTCTAACCAATGCAAGTACTGCCTTAAAGAAAATTTCTGCCTGTATTGTTGATGATCCTTTTTTGCATGTTGCATTTTGGAAATTAGTGGTAGTATATTCTGTTCAATTTTTTCCTTGACCACTTTTTACATTATTTTGATGTGCCCATATATATTGGCTTTAAGTCTCCAAGACAGGGAATATTTTTTTTGTTTTTTATTGTATGGAACAATTGTGATAGGATAGATCCCTTGTATGTTCTGAATTTTTTGTGGCAGCTGATTGGCCAACTTACAGAAATATTTAGTTCAGTATTGGCTTAAGTGTTTCAAAACAAATAATGGGATTCCAGGAATATCTGAGTGGTAAGCTTCCATTAAATTAGCTAGCATTTTATGAAATCATCTATGGTAAATGGTCTCTCAGTTTCAGGGATGCTGATTATGTGAGATGTCATTGAAATATTTTCATCTGATTGCAGTCTGTTTTGGAAGTATTGATAGATAAGCCAGATCATATTATGATCTGCATAAGTTCCATCCTCTGCCTGTATTTCTATTGGTACTTTAATTCTGGGTGGATTTCCTAGGGTCCATTTGATGTATTCTCTTGTCCATGTGTGTGTCCAGGTGAGACAAATTTTACTATTTTTAATTTTTAGGTAATTTTTAGGGTTTCACATATGTTATTATATGTATATGTAAGTTTGAAAATATATTATGTGTGGTGTGATGGGTTAATCATCCCCATCCCCATTCATTGTGTAATTAATCTGCCAAAGCTATTAGCCTTGATGGAGGTGGTTCCTTCATTATAATGAATTAATATTAAATGTAAGGATGTTTATGTATGCTTGATATTGTTGTATGGGGCCTAGTTTCATTTTGTGGAATTTTTTCAACAAGATATATGCTTCTGAAAACAAGAATTCATGGATAGCTGTTAGAATTAGTGCTCTTATTGTTCTGGTTAAAGGGAAGGGTTCTATTTGAATTTGGACAAGATTAATGGTAATAATTTGCCCTGAGTGGTCAGAGAATTTATATGGAGTGAGTTTAATCATCATTAGATGATTGAATATTGGAGAATAAAATGTCAAGCATATTAGTAAAGAGAATCATTTATTATGGAAGGAAATTACTGTGTCCAACAGAAATCCCTACCTACTAACCAGAGTAACTGAAATCTCACGATTCCATCAGTGTGTAAATTCCTGATATGTTAGGTTAAAGACATCCATAATGATGGTTGAATTTGATGTAGCACCTAGTGTAAAATTAATATTTGCAATTATTGCTTCAATTTTTTTAGTTGGAATTGGCATATATACAAACACCATATTAATTATTATACTTTTCTGATGGAATGTTGCCATCAGTAGATTGGAATTAATGTATAAATTTTAAATTTTGTAAATGGACATTTATGAGATATAAAGATTCCAGTGCCTGCTGATGGTGACAAAGAATCTCTGGAGAATGTGCTGAATCATTCCCTACTCAAGAAGATTGCTAGATCCACCTGTGATCGTTCATAAATTTTTGTCTCCAGAAATCTAATTATATGCTTTTGCGCATCTTTGATTCAATTTTTGATTTTGCAAATTTTGTTAATTGAGTTTAGTCCTATTACATTAATATCAGCTGTTCCATATTTTATTAAAATTTTATATATTTTCTCTGTTGTTTTCCTCAATCTGTGTTTTACTATTTTACTGATAGCAATTTTTCTGCATCTTCATATTGTCAGTTGTGTCAAAGTCTTTACCTTACTGCTGAAGATTTTTGATGTCTAGCTCTTTCATTCTGATTTTTTTGATTTTTTGTGCTTCTTTGGGGATCTTTCTGGCCTTCTATTTTTACTTGTACTTGGTTCGATAATCTGGGATAGATTTGGTGTGACTGATTTCATTATAATTTCATTGGTATTGTTTCTAATTTTATTTTGATGAGACAATTCACTATGCTCTCTTCCTTGTCACTTATTATCTAAGATCTGTATTACTGTGTCTTTTTGCATTTCATCACTCAAAATAATGAAGACTACTCAGGTCTAACACAATCTCAAGAAACAAAGAATTTCAGAAAATAAATAATAATCGAAGAAGAAGAAGAGAGAACACATCAAAAAACTAAAAGACAATACCTAACTCAAGAAAATATAAACAATAATAAACTGCAAACTAATAAATTATCATACCCATCACAAGAAATCTAATGAACACATCTCAATTATTGAACTACGAATTTCAACGAAATATTATCATCATCATCATTATCATCATCGTCAAAACATTATTATTATTATTATTATTATTATTATTATTATTATTATTATTATTATTATTATTATTATTATTATTATTATTATTATTATTATTATTATTATTATTGTGTTTCAAAGCAAACTTTATTTGTACTTAAGAAAAGTGGTTACATCAGTAAAAAGTACAAGAAAAAATGAGTACACCAAGAAACAAATGTTACAGTTATTACTACAAGTACAGTTCTTCAGTTAATTCAATTGTTTATTAATGGATTAGAATGGGATAGCACTTGAATAAGATGAGTCCTGTGTTGGATTCAATACTCAATTGTTTTGAATGATAGAGTTCCACAAAATGTTATATCGTCATTCAATTAAGATAGTATGGATCTGGATGCAATTTGTTTTTGTCTCATTGAGAGATTTGACAATGTAAAGCATCATTCTCTTATAGGTAAATTGAAAAAGCTAATTAACAAAAATAAGGCAACATCCATCCAACAGAGAAGGCTTTGTTATGAATATGAAAAAATGAAGCCTCTTATTTAAAAACAATGAATTACTCATGGAAATGTTTTATCATTTATATTATTCAATATTTTTCTGTATGATTTTAATCAAATGATCAGTATTGTTTTATGCAGATGATTACAAAGTTTTTAAACAGATACATACCTATGAAGATTTTAATAATATTTTAGGAAGATATTATTAATTTTTTACAAGACATATCTGGGGGTGATTATTAGAGTCTATCATGCATGGCATATTTTGGTGGTGAAATGTTCTTGCTAAAGGGGATTGTGTACATTGATGGATGACAGTTTCAGCTGATTATTCATTTAATGGGTAATATTTTTTAAATAAGAAAAGTTATTTTAATTTGTTGAGATGGAGATCAAAATAGTAAAGGTTGTAATTTTAAAATGACTTCCAATGCTAAAGTAAACAGACTTAATGTAAAGTAAACCCAATTTTAATTTCTTAGAAATGCTGCTTTACATTGTGAGCCTAAATGTGCAATATACAGTTGCTAGTTAGAGATCCTTGGTATAGAAAGCTTTTTTTGTGAATGACAGAAAAACTCTATTTACAATTTGTAATCATCATTTCACTGGGAAAGCCTTTTTATCATGCTACTCTGTAGTGATCACAGGATATCTTTCAACTGGAGCTTTACTATCAACTTACATGGGGGTTTTGAGCATAGTCATACCTGCAATTTAGCCAACTCCTTCAAAGAAAAAGTGTAATCATGCAAAAATCTTCAATCCACAATTAGCACACATAGTAAAACCTTATATTCTATATTTTCAGTTTATTCAACCATCTACTCATCATCACTAGTTAAGTTCTCATTGAAAATTTTAAAGAGCAGGCATTTTATGTTATCTTTACTATTCCTTCATTAGCCCATACAAAATCATTATTATTATGTTGACAAATGATAGTGAATGGGCTATCATAAATTTCCTGAAATGTTCTATAGACATATTTTTCAGGATGACTTATGGGATTAATCTGAATCATAACTTTATCACCTAACTGAAAAGTTTGGTTAAATATCTTTTGCTTTATTGTTAGATCTCCTCTTTTCATTAATCTATTTTTGATCCAGATGTACAAAACTGCATGTATTATATCAACATAGAACCCCTGTCAGGAATTGAAATCAATAGAATGGGCATTTACAAGCCCTTACATCTCTTCATACAGACTAATAGTAAAACAATAAAAAAAAGATCATATTCCATAAATATTAATTTTTCTTCTTTGAATACAAAGCCATATACTCAATAACTGCACCTCTATAATAGCCATGATTTTTAATTTAATAAGGTACAACAGCAAATATTATATGCATAATATATAAATAAAATTTTAAAAGTATCTTAACTATAAACATTTCTTTTTACTGATAGTTATTTCTTATACCCCCAAATTATCATTTGTTTCACTATATTTTTTAACAGTTAAAATCTTTGCATCTCAAATTAATATTTGTTCATTATGTTTTTTTAACAATTATAGAAAAGGTTAAACATACATTTTTTTTAAAAAAAAAGTTTTTGTAAAATTATATTTTATTTTTTATTCATACACAAGCTCATTAATTCTCTAACCAGACCATGGTTCTTTGATGAGATAAAGCCATCCAAATTTATAACGGTATTAAACTGGGAGTAAGCTTTCCTTCTCTCTATGTATTTTTCAAATAATCTCTACATTTTCTAATGAAATAACAACAATATTTATTTATCTATGCAACTATCTATCACATGGCCATCTTTACTATGAATTTTTCCACTGGAGTGGAGATATAGTTAGTTTTCTGGTATTTTATTGCCATTTTGCTTTGCCATTATAGCAACAACAATAATAATAACAATAACAACAATAACATCATCAACAACAACAATAACAGCAACAACAACAACAACAACAATAATAATAATAATAATAATATAGCACCAGATGTCGCCTCTAGCTTACCACTCGTTCAGATCGTGCTCCTCAATTTATTAAAATATCATAAAATATACTGATTACAGGTAAGAGTTTTATATCTCTAATAACTATAAAATAGAAAACTAATAGATTAATTAAAAAAAGAAGAGAAATACAAAAAGGCAACACAGATTGATTACATAATGGACTTAGATGTCCAACATCTAGCCATGATGTCTGCCAGCTCAGACACGTTTAAAAGTTCTTATGCACAAGTTGCAAAATTACCATCAACGGTTATTAAAAAAAGTAAAAATAATACGTGATTGTTTTTCTCAAGGAAAATGCAACTAGCACCTAGATTTCACCATTCTACAGCAGGAGATCTGATGAAACTAGATCTTACCCCAAAAACCACTGAAACCTACGTTAATGCAATAAAAGAGCCTTGGTCTAATGATAGCCTTAAAAAATATCTGAAGTGTTTAACCAGACCATCCCTAGGGAACTCTTCAATGCATTTAAACGTTTTTTCACTGAATGCTCCATTGTCATAGCAATTACAGATAGAAACTGTTCACTTTATAGATTCCCTAAGAAGCTTCTATTTGAAAAGATAAATAACAAAAACCTATGGAATTTGATAGTTCGCGTGGGAGATCATCCGAATCCGCGTTATCTGGCTATTGAATTTGTAAACGAAGAAAGCAAAGAATTGTTCCGACAAGAAATGAAAACTCTGGGGCAATATGCATTAGTTGTAGTCAATCCCAACAGAGAAAACTTTATTACTGGTTTAGTTAAAAAAACTTATCTAGGTTACTCAGAAACAGATTTCATTAAACTTATGAAACCATTCGTGCAGGTGATAGATTTTCAGCCTTTACAGATTAAAAATACACCCATCCCAATATTTAGTAACAATGATAGATTTAAAGTAAAACTGGGAGAGAACATTAATTCCAAAAATATTCCAACACAAGTTGCAGATGAAGAAGCGGCATTATTTCTTGTTATAAACGGTCTAAAACCACAATCCTTTCATTGCAAAGAACACAGTCATCTTATTTAGCAACTGTCTGGCTTTATATTGTAATAATTGTAACATGAGTGCTTCCCCCTTACATCAATGCCCAAAATAAGACTTTCATAGTAATCAAGAAGTGACTGTAGATAAAGATGTGCAATCGACAGACCATAATATTAAGGAAAAAATGATACTGACATTAGCAATAGTGGTAAGGTGATTCTACATACTACAGGGTCTGATAGCATTGAAGTTTCTTCCTCTCCTAATCCAGAAATCTCACCCCCTCTTAATAAAACATTTCTCAAAATAATGGAATCGCTCACGGTGCTACTGTCCCCACAAATTCTAGAAACTTCACAAATCACTAGAAAACCAGGTCGGCCATCTAAAAAAAATCAGGTAATAATCCCAAGAAACTAATGGCTCTAGAATGTGAAAGTAGTGATAATGATTCCCCTCCTCCAGTCTCTAGAAAAAAAGCTAACATCATGCAAAGTTACAATGCCTCTCTAATTGCCACATACTCATCAGAAAATAGTCCAATGGAAGAGGAAACTGATAGTATTACAAACATAAATAAAGTTTCACTTGAAAACCCATTCACAGACAGGAAAATGAGATCCAATGATATTTCTCTCAAATCTACAGACAATAATTGAACAATGCATATTTATTGATCCATTAAAATATACTACAGATTTCCTTATTAAAATATTTAACTTTATTTTAAAATAAAACTTTCCTATGCTAGGCTTAGATTCTGATATATACGTGCACACACATACAAATAATGGATATTAAAATAGGAGTTTTTAATGTTGGAGGGTTAAACTCCCCACAAAAAATTGACCTCCTCGCTAAATGGTATGACAGTGTTAAACTGCAGATAATGGGCATTATCGAAACAAAAATCTACAGTGGCTCACTAATCAATCCTACAGACAAGTTAAATTCCAAGGGCTTTACAGCTTCTCAAACACATCTGACACTCCATCAGCAGGTACAGGCATTATCATTGATAATGCTTGCCCATTTAGTTCTTTCAAAATCCTACATATCGATGTGCACTTGCTGATAATTACATTTACTCATAAAGCCATTACCTTAAACATAGCAATTGTTTATATCCCCCCCCCACCCAGGTCCCACTATTATAAATAGAATTATATAAACACTTAACTCTAGGTTCCTAAATGCTATGTATCCGACGATTATTTTGGGAGATTTCAACATGACATATCAGACCTTCACCGGCAAATGGTTACATCAGCTGTCCTTTCTGATGATGAGTGGAAGAGGCTTTCTGCCGGAGAAGGCCATGTCATTTAACAATGGTAGACATTCATCACTTATAGATCTGTTTTTCTATTCACCATCATTACATAACATGATATGCATTCAATTAAAGAATTCCCCCTCTCTGATCATGCAGCTGTTTTAGTGTCACTGGAAATTAATTTTGATAATAGAACAACAATTAATACAGGAAGAACCATCAGAGTTGTACTACCATCATGCACACCAGAATATCTTTTCTCAGAAGTATACATATATCTTCACAAGTTGAAAAATATTACAATGGATCCAGTCCAAGCATGGTGTGCTTTTACTAACCTGCTTTCATTTAATATTTATCACCTTACCAGGACAACGACATCCCCAACAAAACTACTAAAGCTTATGGATGATACCTATAAAAAATTATTGGCACTTCTCAATCAAATCTCGATCGTCCCTGTCTGATGGCTTTAAAGAAGAAATATCAAGAGTTAACAAACCAGCTTAAAGAATATATCTCCACTAAAAAGAAAAAGTTATATTTAAATAAGCCACACATGTATACCAGAAACTTCATTAGATGGGCACTAGGCCACCCCTCCCAGGTGCGAGTCCCAGCAGCTATTAAAGTTCAAACTGAAATTGTCTATGGAGATTTTATGTTGGAGCGGCTTTACATATTGTACAGAGAAAAATTCCAGAGAGTATCCTCTCCAAGTCTAATGGCCTTTTCACAAGATAGATCAAAAAATGAATTTAAAATTTCTTTAACAGATTTCATTAAAAAAATAGAAGCAATGCTAGATTCATGTCATCCTGGCATAGATGGAATTCCCAAGTTTGTATACAAACATATTGATAAAATCACTGCACAATATATGCTTAACCTAGTCTCCTATCTCACTAAAGACATCTATAAAATACAGGGCTTAAATCAAATTATGCTTGTGCCATTCATGAAAAAGAAACAATTAATCTCAAACACCACTAACCTATGTCCAATTTCAATGTGCTCCCTTGGCACAAAGATAATAAAATCAGTGATAAAAGATAAAATAGAGCCATTCATTTTGCCAAACCTATCAAAAATGCAATTTGCCAAAAAAGAATCCTCAACAGGACAGGCAGTCTTTCTATTCAAGTGAACTATAGAAACTGTTAGAGATAATAAAAAATACAGTCCAGTTGTTATTCAACTAGATATTGAAGCCACTTTTGACATGATTTCCATCAGTACTCTTCTTAAAACTCTGCAAAAATACTCAGTTCCGAACGCATATCTAAACTTACTTGCTAACTTGCTTTTAAACCGTGAGATTTATGTTTCCCTAAATGGGAAAACTTCACCACCAATAGTGCCACATCAGTCCATTCCTTAGGGCTCACCTCTCAATGCCTTACTGTTCACTGCCTATATCAACCCTCTTATAAAAATAATAGAAAATAAATTTTCAGGAATCTATGTGCCTACTATCAATGACAACATCTCATGTATTGCATATATGGATGATATAGCAATATTTCTATCATCTCAAAAACAAATTCCAAAACTTCTTGAGATACTTAATAATTTTACAAAAGAATACAAGGTAACATTTAATATGGAGAAATCGAGTGCATGGCAGATCTTCACTGGTAATAGCATTACTAAAGTTTTCAAAGGTAGACCAAGTGCATTTCTTGGGTTCAACTTTTATTTACGACATTCACCTATGAGATCACTCATACAGAAAAATTTGATAGAGAAAGACTTGTCAATTCACTCTCCAAAGCCTACCTCTCTATATATACAAAAATGGCCTTGCTTAACATGCTAGTGATTACAAAAATCTTTTATTTTACTCCAACAATCATTTATACCAAGGCATTTACAAATAAAATAGACTCCTTATGCAGAAAATTATTCTGGGGAAAAAAGATTATTTCAAAATCAATAAAACGCCTAAGAAAACCCCTTTCACAAAATGGCCTTGGCCTTCACTCAATACATGTCTTCAGGATACAAAAAACATTGAACATGATATATACATGTGCACAAAAATTCCCATATTTAGAAATTGCTGCCAAGATTACCCCTACAGACAGACCACCTCCTCTCCAAGGATATCTGAACACACTACTTACACCATTATTAACAATTCACACTCTTAACTTTAAACCACCACAAGCTAAATATTTATCAACTTCTACAACCAAATCAAAATGATGTACAAACTCCACTTCATATTAATAATAAACAATTATGTCACAAATTCAAACTAAGGTCACTTGAACCAAAATATTTTGACTTTCTCCTAAAGATAAATCTAGACTCACTACCTACACAACACTTTTTGAAATATCAAAGAAACTATAAAGATATAGATGATATATGTAATCTTTGCCATAGGGACTCGGAGACTCAAAACCACCTTTTTTTCTCATGCTCAAGTCTAAAAAACATTTGTGAAATTATTAGCACTTCACTCAAGAATTAAAAAATCAATATGAAAACCCTTTTTGACTCTTTTAAAAGGGGTATCTTTGCTGAAATAAGAATCTGCACATTTTTACTCTATGCCTTATGGTGTACAAGGTGTAATTTTATATACAATTATAACCCCAGAAGACATCCAAACACATTCAGAAATAAGCTGCAAACCATACGTGAAAGAGACATGAAGACTATAGATCAATCTAAGTACATTGACACCTGGAATATACAAGAACTTATTAAAAGCACTAAAAAAACCATATCTAACATGGATCCTTGTGCCAGTTCTAAAGCCAACTGACACAAACTAGATGCATTCTTGCTTTAATTTAATTGAAGTATATCTAATTGAATATTATCATATGATTGAGTGATCATCATTGTTTTTTATAAACTGTTTTTTTCTTAGATACTTCTAGTTTGATAACACATACAGTTACTGATTAAATCTTTGTACATATGCAATTTTGTGAAACCAATTTATATGTAAGAACTATGTGTCAAATGTAATTTGTATAACCTTTTAGAATACTAATAAAATTTATCCTTTGAAACATCATCATCATCATCATCATCATCATCATCATCATCATCATCATCATCATCATCATCATCATAATAATAATAATAATAATAATAATAATAATAATAATAATAATAATTTATTTATTTATTTATTTATTATTAATCAAACAATACATATAAGAAAGAGAAATAGTCCAAACACGATAAACTTGTGCTAGGAGTATCTTTTATAAATTATTAATTACAAACGAAAAACAAAAAAAAAAAACAACAAAAAATAATAATAAAATACATTACTATACTATAAGTACTAAAACAAATAATATAAGAATAAATATAACCAAAGAGATATCCATATTAAATAATATATATATTAATCAATATATTAGACATGAGACAATAACCAAAATTTTAAACATTTTCTTTTAAAATATAAAGAGACAAATTATAAACATATATTGAGGAGTCAATAACAAAAGAATTAAAGAGGCTGATTCCATTGTAACTAAATTTCCTACGACTGCTTTCTAAAGAAAAATCCAGAACTACCAATTGAAATTTGTTAGCCAAGCTGGTGCTAATAATTGATACTTTACAACACAATGAAAAACAAGGACAATATATATATATATATATCAATGACAATTCTAAACTTATATAGTGTAGAAACAGATAACACACCAGAATTGATATATATATATATATCGCACAGAGGTCATTCTTGACTGTCACATAAGCATTTTTAAGATGCTTCTTTCGAAGGTTTTAGCCTTTCACGTTATTAATACACATTGTATAATTTTGCAAAGTATATAATTGAGATAGTGAATAATCAGGAGAGCTACCCCAAATTGAAATATTATAACATAATATACTCTGATGACAAGCAAAATATGTAGTCACCAAAGTAGATCTAGATATGGATTTCACCAGATAATAAAATAAATAATTAATTTTATGTAATTGAGAACATAAGTAGAAACTTTGATCAAGATAACATTAAATCAATATAGATGCCTAAATAGCAATAATTATCAGCAAAACTAATGTTACAACACGTACAAATACTTTTTGAATGAACATTATAATGACCACAAATCCTAATACTAATTGATTGTGTGCAGTATTTAGAAGTGAACAGAATACCTCTGGTTTTATTACAATTAACCATTAAATAATTTATCATAAGCTAGTTACTTATTGATTTTAGATCTTTATTAATCAATTGTTTTAGAATACTCTATTAAACAGCATCACAAGACAAAGCGATATCATTGGCAAACCCATAAATCTTTGAATTTAAAGACAAATTAAAGATGTCATATATATATATATATATTGTGCACTTTTTATTAGCTCAGACTATTCTAAAATAGGATGTTGGTGTATAATTTTAAATTTTACAAATCCAATAATATTTGCTTATTAAAAGAAGACAGTAATGACATATTAGATCATAGGATTTAAACTCAGTTTTAGCTAATGGAAATTTATAAATGATCTTAACTCAAGATACACATAGATAATAACCATAGAGTCATATATATGCAAATGGATGGACAAGTAATATCATTTAGTATTTAAAATCAGTGAAGTTTAACTTGTAATTTTGTAAACAGAATGCGTTACAGATGCTAATAATTATTGTTTGTGCACATTTGATTTTAAAAATAGAAATTATTTATCTTCAAATCTTGTTATATTCAAAAGTAAATAAATAAGGTTTAATTTTACAAAATACTGATTTAAAATTAAAACAGTAAATTCTACCTTTATTTAATTTCTAAAAATATTGTATTTCAATATTTTTTAAAAACGAAAAATCAGTCATTTTAAAATAATAAACCAAAAACTTTCAAAATAAATGATTGTTTCATAAAAAAAAAGTGGGAAAATATTAGCCAATCAAAGAGTTTTAAACAATTGTGGAATATGAAATTCAAGAGAAGGAAAAATAAAAGCTTCTTGATCGTAAAGTATAAGTAACTAAGTTTTCTTATCTTGTTGATATTTTTTTTGTTTAAAAAAAAAGTTGGATTAAAAATTTCTAAAACTTTATGATTTGCAACTCTACATCAATATATATGGATAATTATAAGCTCTGTTGTTAAAATAATGGAATAAATTAATCATTTTTCTACTGGGCAAGTCAATATTCGGTAATTCCCAATAATCTCTTGAAAATTAATAAATATTGAAGAAATAATCAGAGATGAATAATCAATGAATATATTCACTGAAAAGTAATAATAATTGTGCCATAGGGAAAATGAACTGCAGTAATACACAAAAGGAAATAAATAAACACCATAAATATCCAGTAAGGATAGATAAAAGAATAGTAAATCTCTTGGAAACAGTTAAGTATATATATTTAAAATTCAATGGAACTAAATTAGTAATAAATGAAAAGTGTTCATTATTATTCTGGATATATATGAAATCTTAATTACAATATATGAAATCTTAATTACAATGTGAGAGAGAATTATTTATTCTGAGCCATACCAGCAGGAATATCAGTTTCTATAAAGTTTAGCTGAAAAAACGTTGCACGACACATTTTTAATTGAAATCATAAGTGTACCTTTTATTATAGAAAGAAATATATATCATCTAAAATAAGTAAGGCAAGCCACAAATAAATTTTTATTACTAAACAAAAGAACAAAATGAAGGATTATTGTTGCAGTGACTGAAATACCTCGCGAATCTTCGGATAAGCAGAATCTTCAAAAAATAAGGAAAAATAAAAACGTTCTAATAAGTTTATGGAGTGTGGAACAACTAGAAAATTTAAAATTGTTCTTATACTTTAGCTGAGAGTTTAAAAGAGAACTTCTTTCTAATGTTGGTATTTATATTTTTAATCTATGATTTGTTAGTATAATAGGGGAGGGGGAAGAGAACTAAATCATTTAATAAGGAATTAATTCAAGTGTTGTTATAATTATAGTTATTTAATAATTAGGTTGAGATTAAAGATTATTAATCATTTAAATAAACAAATATGTTCAATATTTTAGTATGAAAGAGTATTTAAAATGATATATACACAATCCAGATTGCAGGTTGTATTTACATGTGCGGATGGATAAACTAAAAACAATGATTTTGTTCTTATGTAAAAGATAAAATTATTAATTTTGTTTGCTTACCAACCTCCAGAATTATGACCCTATGTTCTCACTTATTTTTTGTATTGTTACTTAATCATCAAGTACTACTATTATGTAGAGGTTGAACTAATGAACCATGAATTGGAAAAAAAAAACTGATTGTTTAATAAACTGAATGTGTTATATGTAGTTCACATACATAGAGATAAATATCTCAACATATAATAGGAAATTGTTAGTTTTGTTTGATAATAATACTCCAAAGATAAATTTTCTGTTGTTATTATTATTATAATATATATGTATTATTTTGTTATAAGTTATTTTAAATTCGATATTAATGGAAATGTTTATTATCATTTTTAATGAATATTATTAAAATTGTTTAAAAGTTTTATCAAATTCTAATTGCTGCATTTCTTTTCTGGGCTCATTCTCACCACATCACACAACTCAAAATGTACAGTCAAAATTAAAATGAAAAGTCAATTCAGTTTAAAGTAATTCTAACAGTTTAATAAGCATAAATCTCTTAGTAAAGATTTTTTATTTGTTACATGCTGCCTTGATCCCATAGGTCATTGATGACATTACCAATTATTAAAGTGTATTTATTAATATAAAATTAGATGATACATTAGTTATTAGTGAAAGTATTAGTGTTAATCACAGTTTAGTTATTAATATTATTTTAATATTCAGTATTAAAGAACATACATATAAAGCTTGACTATGAATTTAAATTCTAAGCCTTTCTTAATTTGTACACTATCCATGAGAATCTGTAAAATCCCTCTTAATATTGCATAGGTAGTATGAAGAATTAATAAATAAATGATTATCTTAAGATCTCCTTATTGTAAAGTTATTTTGTGATTATTGCCAATCTTAATTATCAAAAATAATAGGAATCACAGTTTATCTATAATTATCTAACAGATTAATTTAATGAGTGATTGAATTAAAACTTAATAATTATAAATATAAGATATTGGATATTATTGTTAGCCATGAGAGTATGTAGATACTTAATAAGGAGGAGTATCTGGGTATTCTTATGCCATTGAACAAGTATTTTGTATTTGTTTAATGTTAAGGGGATGTGATCTGTTTATAGGTAAACGAGTCTCATATTGATTATAGTTAAAACATATCTTATTTTAGAAATATTTACTCATGTCAAAGTAACTTAGGATAAACACTAATCTTAAATTCAATTGTTATAGTTAAAGAAAATGGTTGGGAGATAATAAGTTTGTTAATAGAACCTAACCAGAATCCAAGTAGGGCCTAATATAAGGGACTTGGAAACTCTGCTTAGGGTCGTACCACCTATAGACAGGCCACAGTATTTAAACCCCCTTATGGCACCCATATGAGTGGCAGGATTAGTAAACTAATCATTGATTATCATGATTGATTTATATAAAAAATGCCTAACATGTTAATTGAATTATTAGATAAATAATAATTTTTTTTGATTTTGTTAAAATATTAAATAAAGGCTAGTCTAATGTGACTATGTGATCAGTAGGCAAATCATACATAGATTGATATAGTTTATGTATGAATAATTCATGTGGTGGTTGTGGTGATGATGTTGAGAAAAGAAAGTATGCAACTTGTTTATATGAATTTGAGTTTATTGTAAATAAATAATTATAAATATAGTTTATGGTATCTAATAATAGATATCATGAAAATGAAATATAATTGATTTGTCAAGTTATTTGAGGGAGTTTTTGATTGTTGGAATAGCCTAGTAGAAAATATTTTTTTTATGAAATTGAACTAAGTCATATTTTTAAGGAAAAATAGCATAGTGCTTTAGTGAAAAAAATTGTATTTTTCAAAAATGAGTGGAATTGAAAATTCTGAAAAAGAAGAAAATATTTGTTCTGTCCAAGAACAAGAGCTCAAGGAGATGTTAGAAGTGGAAATAAGGATGGAAAAAGAAAGGGAGAGTCATAGGAAAGATAGAGAAATAAGAAAGGATATCCAATGTGAAGTTATAGAAGAAAAGAAAGTTGTTGTGGTGGAAGAGAAGAAAAGTTTAGATGATCTATTTGTATTGATGATGAAACTAAATGAATCTTTGAGTGAATCTTTAAATAAAAAGTTAGAAGAGAATCAAAGTTAGAAGAGACTAGTAAATCTTTAAAAGAAGATAATAGATTTTTAAGAGTACAGTTAGAAGAGACTAGTAAATCTTTAAGAGAAGATTTGAGTGGAAAGTCAGAAGAAGGTAATAGATTTTTAAGAGAAGAACTACAAGAAACTAATAAAGTGCTGAGTGAGAAGTTAGAATTCATGAATAAAGGTATAGTTGAAAATCAACAAGCCATTAAGTTTATAAAAGGAGATTTAGAGAAAAAAATTGGAGAATTAAGTGAAAAGTTTGCAACAAAAGACAATGTTATAGAAGTAGTAAAAGAGAAAACAAATGAAAAGTTAGAAGAATACGTTCATAAAAATGTTCAAGCTCTCCAAGTTCAGGGTAAAGAAGCTATCAAACAATGGACAGTTAGTAAAGATGAACTGAATGAGAAGATAGAGCATTTAGATGAAGCTTTAGGTAGTGGTGTTAAAGGTATACAGAATCAAATGGAATTAATGGAAAACAAGTTTGAATTTTTAAGAACAGAAGTAAAAGAAGAAATGGATAACAGTACTCTAGAATTTAAAAAGGAGTTGGGAGTAGGAATAGAGAAAAAATTACAGGTTATAAAATCTAACAAAACTGAAGATCAAAGATATCGATCTAAAATGGGAGAAAGGTTGAAGAAGTTAGAGAAAGAATTAATAGATTGAATAGAGAAGAATAAAGAAGTAATTGAAGAAAATAATAGCTCAAAAGAGATGAGTAATATAAACATTGATCAATTAAGAGAGGAGCAAAAGAATTATATAGATAGTTTGTTTAGTAAAATGAAATTGGAGGATAGAATACTTGATAATGATATTAGAGTTGATGAAATTAAGGTCAGCAATCATGATAGATTAAAATGGTCAGAAAGCTTAGGAAAGAAAACTTCTAGTGAAATTTTAAAAGATAAAACTATGGATGAAATCGTATTAGGGTAAAACAACTGGAAGATATTACTAATAACCATAATGAAAAAATAAGTAGGTTTCAAGAAATAGAATCTGATAGAGATTATCAATCAGCAGAGAGAGGAATAGGTGCAAGTAATTCTATAGCTATAAGATTTATTAAGATAAAACCCTTCAAAGGTGAATATATGGAGAATCCTTCAGAATTCCTAAATAATTTGGAAGAGTTGTTTTCTTTGTGTCCTATGTCAGAGAGGGAAAAATTAGCCATCTCAAGTAACCATTTGTATGCTGCTGCAAGAGACTGGTGGCAGTCATTATTCGAAAAACTCATAGTTTATGGAGACTTTAAGTGCTTGATATTGTCTAGTTTTTGGAGGTCTGACAAGCAAAATTACATTATATACCAAATAATGCAAGAAAGGTATAATGCTAACAAAGGTGGATATGCAAAATTTTTCCGCAATCAAGCTGTTAGACTAAAAACCCTTACTTCTTTTCCTTTGTCAGAAATGCAAATTGTTAGATTGATTCGATGAAATTTACCATGCCATATTGAGCAAATTCTCATTGCTGCAGATAGGTATACAATTGAAGAAGTGAGTGAGATTCTGGGTGCTTTAGAGTTGAGCAATGATGGTTTAGAAAGAGAAAATAGACAGTTGAAGGAAAAGTTAACAGTTGAAGGAAAAGTTAAATTATTCAGTGGCTACAATGCAAATTAGACCCAATATGCCTCAAAGAGTTGTGAGAAATGAACCATATTTTAGTGTAGAAAGTAGATTTGTTCCTAAGGCTAGAAATCCAAATATAGTGAATCGAGGTAGGAATAAACCATTAACACTTAAATAGAACACTTTTGTTATTGGTCCAGCGAAGTAAAACTCTGAAACTTTTAATTGGTCAAGTGACAAATTTTTTGATACAAATATTTTCATCTTTTAATGTATATTAATTTTAGTTTCATTTTCAAAAAGTATATTAATTATTTGTAATGTTAAAAAAGTAAGCAAAAGTTATTTCAAAAATATATTTTTATTTGTATTTTATAGAAATATTCAAAAGCGGAATAATCAAAGAAAACATTACGAGCGAATTAGAAGCATTGTAAATGTCATTTAGATCCCTCCCAGATTTCATGTTATGAATTTTTTAAGAATTTTTTAGGAAAAATCTTAACATCTTGCTCAAAATAATTATACTTTCAGCATATTATTAAAAAAATACACCAAAAATACATTATAATGCCAGAAAAATATTGTAAATCATTAATCTTTGTTTGAAAATCAAATAAACAGCTTGGAGCAATCTAACCTCTTGACAAGATGTCAAAAATTGCTGCTACAGCTGGTTTCTTTTAACAATCATGTAAAGTATACAATTTTTTAATAAAACCTTACTATTTTTGTAAAATAACTATATTTTTATTAGAAATATTAGATTTTATGAAAATTATTTATAATATGTATGAAATATAATAAAAAAAACACTCCAAAACATATATTTTCATTTTAGCAGTGAAAAAATATTTAGCAGAATCATCAGCCAATAAGAATTGGGAATAGATTGGGAATAGATTATCCAACCAATTAAAACTGGCCTTCTTCTTCTGTTCAACTTAAAACCCTCCTAGTATTGATTTTTTACTTGTAAAATAATTCAAAAGAGGGCAGCATCTTATAGGCCTTGCTCTAAGCTTTAATACGGGTATTTTTTCATCAATGTAACTAAAAAATTGGCTGAGTTAGAGCAATCTAAACATGACAAATGTGATGTCATGTTTCAGGCTATTAAAGTGTTAATTCAGGATAATCAGCCTTCAGACAGTGGGGTTACCACTATTTTAAGAAAGGCAGGGGGTAAAGCTGTTGACAAGACCATGTTAAACTAGAGAGGTCTTTGTTTATGTGTTCCTCTATGCAAGGGCCTTCAATATATCAAAAGGGGAACAATATGTGGCTTTTAAATACATTAGATCTGGACATAGACTACTTAGAGCCATTTAACATTGGTGAGCCACCTATCATGTATCAATGTCCAGTATTAACCTTATATATTGGTGAATTAAAAATTGAAGCTTTAATTGACTTGGGAAGTCAAGCTTGTATACTATAAGAGCATATGTATATGAAGATTATAGC
Source organism: Epiperipatus broadwayi (assembly GCA_028023455.1). NCBI lineage: Eukaryota > Metazoa > Onychophora > Udeonychophora > Euonychophora > Peripatidae > Epiperipatus > Epiperipatus broadwayi. The sequence goes on along the minus strand of JAQFVV010012561.1, from coordinate 1,599,001 downwards.
TGTACAAGGGAATATCCCATCCTTTCCCATAAAACAAATTCAAGTCACTCTAGCCAATGGAAAGTGGACTAGGGCTCTTTAACAAGCAAGTCTTGATTACCTTTATTGTTAATGGTGCCAAATTTGAACATGTGTTTCTCATCATACCAGGATTAATACATGAAGCTATTATATAATTTGACTTCATGATGATTGATCAATGTAAAATTGATTTTCAAAATAAATTTTTTTATTGTGGAGAAGAAAGGCTCAAACTTGAATATGAATCACATAACCTTTCTAATCAATTATTGTGTATCCATGATACATCAATTGATGTTAGCATTCAGGCTAAACTGGAAAATGTTTAAAAAGACAATTCTAAATTTAAGGAAAATTTATTCCAATTGATGTATAATTATAAATGTATATTTTCTAAAATTCCTGGTATCATAAAGGGATATGTTCATCGAGTACAATTAACAAATAATGACCCATTCCAGCAAAAGATGTACCCGATTCCATATCAATATCAGGAGAAGGTACAAAATCAAATAGATAGAATGCTAGAATGGAAAATAATTAAAAAATGTCCTTCTCCTTATGTTAATCCTCTAGTGATCATAAAAAAGAAGGATAACTCTATAAGAGTCTGTTTAGATGCTCGTATGTTAAACCAAATGACTATTCCTGAGTGTGACATTCCTCCACCAGTACATGAACTCCTTATTAAATTTCAAGATAAGTCAATTTTTTCCACATTTGATCTAACAGCCAGCTATTGGCAAATTCCACTACATGAGAAGGATCAGCAATATACAGCATTTTGTTTCAAGGGACAGTCATATGTTTTCAGACGTATGCCCTTCAGTCTCATTAATAGTGGAGCTGGTTTGATTAGATGTTTAGACATTGCCTTTTCAAGACAATTAAAAAAGATCATCATTTATGTGGATGATATAGTCATCGCATCAGATAGTATGGAAGAGCATCTGGAATGCTTACGAATGTTCTTTCAAGAGTGTTCCTCCAAAAATATCAAGATTAATTTAGAGAAGTGCTCTCTAGCAGAAAAAGAAATTACTTTTCTGGGACACTTAGTTAATGAGCATGGTATCCAAACCCATCCAGAAAAGGTGGCTGCTATACAGCATTTCCCCATACCTAAAACTGTGAAACAGTTAAAATCATTCTTCGGTCTATGCAACTACTACCATAAATTTTATGAGAACTTTGCTGGAGACACTTTATATCTTTCTAAATTATTAAAAAAAGGTGAAAAATGGCATTGGACCATTGAGCATAGTAATGAGTTCGAAAAGATTAAAACAAATTTTCTTAAATACATGATTTTAGCATATCCTGACTTCAGTAAAACATTTTATCTACAGATAGATAGTAGCCACTATGGTCTGGGAGTAGTACTATATCTACTTAATGATAATCAGATGCCCCAGGTATTATATTTCTTAAGCAGGCACATAAGAGGGGCAGAGCTGAACTACTCCATCACAGAAAAAGAGACTTTAGCTGTTGTCTGGGCATTCCAGAAATTGCACCAGTTTTTGTTAGGCTCTGAAGTGATTGTGTTGTCAGACCTTAGAAGTTTGGAATTTTTAAATCACAGTTACTTAAATAATGAAAGGCTTGTAAGGTGGAGCTTGTATCTCCAACAATATAACTATAAAGTTATTTATATTGAAGGCGAAAGAATATTCCTGCGGATATTCTTAGTCACCACCCTATCTATCTGGTAGCTAGAAACCCCAATACTCAAAACATATGTATCAACAGTATGAATATTCTGCAGGATGATTATATAGAGGAAGATTATAAAAATCTCTCTACACTTCAAAGTCAGGATATAAAAATAAATAGCATCCTGACTATCTTAAATAATCAGGATAATAAAACACAATAAATATATCAGAAGAGTGTACCAAAGATATAAGGTATATCAAAATGTCTTAATGTTTAAGATAGATGTCAATGATGAGGAATCATGGAGAATTGTAGTCCCACAATCTTTAATAGATAAATTAATAGTATATACCCACAATAAATATGGTCATTATGGGGCTTCCAAAATTTTTTATGTATTAAAATCTATTTTTTATTATAGAAATATGTACAGGAGAATTATATAAAGCATTAAATCATGTGACATTTATCTTAAATCAAAATATTGTAATGGGTCCTATGCAGGTGTACTGCAACCTATAGTCCCAGATTGGCCTAACGAATTGTTAGCCATCTATTTTTATGGACCCCTTCGACCTTTTAACTGGCAAAAGTTTATCTTATTTGCATATAATTTTTTCAGTAAATGGGTAGCAGCATATCCCGTATCAAAAGCTGTCTCAAAGAATGTTATCAAATGTTTAATGGAAAATCAATTTCCTATTGTTGGTAAGCCTGATAGTATACTGACCGATCACGCAACTACATTTGTATCTCACCAATGGAATCACTGGATTCAAATTCAAGGTATAAAACACATTATGAGCTCCATAAGGAATCCTCAATCTAATACTTGTGAGCACATAATGAGAGAGTTAAGTAGATTATTTCGAGTCTATGTACCAAAGAACCATACCCAATGGGTTCATAAATTGCCTGAAATTATCAGTTATATAAATATAACTTATCATGAGTCTACTGGTTTTTCTCCCATGAGGCTACATTATCAAAGTCATGAACCTAGTTAGGGAAAATATTGATATACGAATAGATCAGGAACAGCAAAAATTAAGCTTAAAATTATGGGCAAGAAAAGAGTTAAAAGGTCACATAATAAGCCACATCCCTTCAAAATAGATGACTTAGTGATATTACAAACACCTCATGTCAGTGATGTTCAGAAGAATAAATACAAAAAATTCTTAAGCTTGTATGAGGGGCCTTACAAAATTATAAAACAGATTGGAGAGAATGCTTTCCTGCTGTCAACTCCAGAAGGTGTTAGAGGAACATATAATGCTCGAAGCCTCATTCCTTATTCTGTAAGAGTCTAAAACAGAAGCTGTCAAAATTAGTGTGATAGGGATTATCAATTTAGTTATTGAGATATTTACAGTTTGTTAATTTAAGGACAAATTAATAAACATAATAGTAAAGTTAGTGTCATATTTAGAGTTTATGAATGGTTCAAAGGCAAATTAATAGACTTAATAATGAATTTCAAGAGTGCAAAGAATTTTGTTCATTTACTTAATGTAAAAGCCATGCAGTAGAAATCAATATAAAAGATTTTTTTCAAAGATTAAGCATTATAAAATTTAAAATTATATATATATATTGAAACGGGAACCTCCTAATCCCTTGCCATTTCATCATCAATCTAGTAGCCCACTTGACTGTGTTAGATTCGAATCTCATTTAAACTATAATATGTAAAATAAAACTACAATTTGCTGTCATGGCTGTCTGAACAGCATTATATATTTACATATGAAAGGATGCTATAATTAGATAGGCTTGATAGAATTATAGCATATTATTATTATTATTATTATTATTATTATTATTATTATTATTATTATTATTATTATTATTATTATTATTATTATTATTATTATTATTATTATTATTATTATTATTATTATTATTATTATTATTGCATTTATTTTAATAAAATACTTTTATTATGTTAAATAATGATAGGGTTCAATTTATTAATAAATTTATTATTTTAATTCATATGTGGATATAATTTGTAATATATATATATATATAGGGGTTATTATTATTATTATTATTATTATTGAACAATCATTTTGTGAACTAATTGACAAATACATTCCTAAGAAAATTTTTTTAACTAAACGTTTTCCTCGCTGGTTTTCAGTTTCTCTTAAAGAAATTATTAAAAGGAAATCATTTCATCATCGTAAATATTGGAAAACTAAGAACTTAAATTATTATAACAATTTTATTAATTATAGAAGATTGTCAAAGGTTATATATCATAGAGATTTTCAAAAATTTATACAAAATACTGAAAGTCATATTTCTGATAATCCCTTGCAATTTTGGTCTCTAGTTAAGGATTTTGGTATTACAAAAAAAAAATTACAGAATAATAATTCTAATCTAGTTGCTGATGATTTTTCTCATTATTTCTCAGAGCTTTTTAAACAATCTAATTCTTTTACTGATTTGACTGAAAATAATGATCTAGTTGAAGAAAGAATAACATTGGATTCATTTATTGAATCTGATGTTATTTTTGCTATTGGGCAGCTTAAATTACATTCTAGTGTGGGCCTTGACAATATTCCAGCTTTCATTTATAAAGGATGTGCTGAATACATTGCTTCTCCTCTTTTGCATATTTTTAATTGCTCTTTAGCAAATGGTACTTTTCCTACATCCCTTAAAATTGCTAAAGTTGTTCCTATTTTTAAGAAAGGATCTAGAGATTTGGTAAGTGACTATAGGCCTATTTCAATTCTACACACTGTTGCTCGAATTTTTGAAAGATGTTTGTATAATAAAATTATCTTGGATGTCTCTAAGGTTTTGGCACCAGAGCAGCATGGATTTTTGCCTAATAGGTCCATTGAAACAAATTTGCTAACTATTTTTGATCACATTTCAAATTCAATTGAGAATCAATCTAGGTTAGATGTTGTTTATTTTGATATGTCCAAGGCTTTTGATAGAGTTAATCATAAAATTCTTCTTCAGAAGCTTTGTAGGTTAGGTTTTTCTAAATTATTAATTAATTGGTTTGACTCTTTTCTTAGGGATAGAATGTCTTGTGTGAGGTTTAATGGTAAATTGTCATTACCTTATTATTGCTTCACTGGGGTGCCTCAAGGCAGTGTTCTTGCACCTTTATTATTTAATGTATACATTGATGACCTAAAAACATGCATTAAATTTTCACATCTTCTATGTTATGCAGATGATTGCAAAATTTTTAGGCATATTTATTCTATTAATGACTGTTTTTTACTTCAAAGTGATGTAAATAATTTCTTGAATTGGTGTGAATATAATTATATAGATATAAATATGGATAAGTGCTCCATTGTCTCTTACTCTAGAAAATCTGAAGTCTTAAGGTTTTCCTATTATATTGGGGACTCTAAAATTATAACAAATGATCATCAAAGAGATCTCAGAATAATATTTTCCAATAATGGATCTTTTCGTAATCACATTAATTTTATGGTGAATAAATCTTTTAAAATTGTAGGAGCTATTTACAGATATGGAAAAGCATTTAATAAATTTACAAAGATTAAACTTTTTATATCCTTAGTTCTTCCCATCTTGGAGTATGGTTCAATTATATGGAATCCTCATAACAGGACAGATATCATAAGAATTCAGTCTGTTTTTGACAAATTTGCAAAACTAAATAGTTTAAGTAATGAACACTATATTGATTTACTACTGAGACGAAAAACAAGAGATCTCAAACTTCTTCATAAATTCATCTCCCAGAATATTTCTGTATCTAATTTGCTTTCTAACTTAGGTACTAAAAAAAAAAATTATAATACTCGTACTCATAATGTTTTTGAACTGAAAAATTGTAAATCTGATGTATTAAGATTTTCCCCTTTATTTCGTTTACCTAGAACTTATAACAAAGATTTTGGTAATGATGATGTTTTTAATTTGGATTTTAAACAATTCACTAAAGTCCTCATAAAAAAATATTTTCCTTAATTTCATTTGATATATTGCCTTTTTATTTATTTGTGCATTTTATTGATTTTCTATTTTATTGGTATTATTTATTTTATTATTATTATTGTTTTTTTTTTTTTAATGCTTATTTAGATTTGTATTATTGTGCAATCTATAATTGGCTAAATGCTGTTGATATGTACATTAAATAAATAAAGAATTGAATTGAATTGAATTATTATTATTATTATTATTATTATTGCATTTATTTTAATAAAATACTTTTATTATGTTAAATAATGATAGGGTTCAATTTATTAATAAATTTATTATTTTAATTCATATGTGGATATAATTTGTAATATATATATATATAGGGGTGGCATGATTTAAAACATTAAAATGTGTTATATATTTAAAATGTTAAAAGATGAAAATATTTTAAAATGTTTATTTAAAAATGTTAAAAAGGTTTCCTTTCAAATGTGCTGAGAAGTCTTTTTTAAAAATTAAGTGTGATTTTTTTTTTTAGAAGTAAAAGTTAGTTAGAAACAGATTTTGTCATAAACAAGTATTTAATTAATGACCGCACCTACCTTTGGTCAAGTTAAAAAGTCATTTTAAAATCTGGCTAATTAAAATTGTGTCAGATATAAACATTTAAGTTATTTTTGGATTAAAATTATTTATGGCAAAATAGTTTTACAAAATAACCATAAAAGTTTTAACTGAAATACTTTATAGTTTATCAAATATTTAAGATCAAAATTACATGTTTTTAGAATTTAAATAAAATAGAATTTAGGAAAAGTTAAAACACCTCAGAAACTTATCAGCATATTTGGGATCAGATTGTATGTTAATAAAATTAATTAAAAATGTAATCATGAAGCAAAGAAAAATTCTTAAAGGTGTTAAGCTGGTAAGAAAAAGATATAAATGGGCCATATTTTGAGTGGGAAGAAACTGACTGAGAACTGTAATACTGAGAGACACAGAGAAAAGATATACTAAGAAGAGACTCCATTTTGAAGCGCATTTGTAAAAAAAAATCAAATTTAGTTTTGAACTGAGATGTCCGGCTAGTGTGGCCATCTTAGCTGTCACTCTGTAAGGAGGTGATGGGTTCATTTCCATCCAACACCATTTATAACCAAGAATGCCACTATAACAGCTACCATCTAACTGAAAAGAAGAAGAATGCTGCTATAATACCTACAGACCACCCGTTAAAGAAGAGCATGCCGCTAGCCACCCAGGAAAATCACCAAGCTCCAGCTCAAGCTACTAATACCAGTAAATCATTTTAAACTGCAGTGCTCTGTATATTTTCTGTATAATTTCATACTACCTTTTTAAATTCTAGTTAGCTAACTAACCACTTAATATATTTTTAATGTTAAAGCTTTTCTTTTATTGTTTTAAAATCTGTAAATAATCCACTTGCTTTTAAAATCTCTTTGAAAAATTAATTAATGTTTCTACTTTAACCTACCACTGTAGTCATGTCTCTAGTTAATTTTTTTTTATCACATAGTTTTTGAATATTTGTTGTATTATATTTATTTTATGATATGCTGATACTTTGAAACAGCGAATACTAAATTTTAATATTTCAAGAAGAGATTAATTAAAACTTCTTCACGTAATTATTTATAATCTTTTTTCTGTGCACTGTTTCGAAACCCTCTTAGGAAAATGGTAATGACTCACTCATTATTATTTAATATTTTTTTTGATAATTGTTTGATTGTAAATTTTTGCAATGTGGCTTGTTTTAGTGAGGTTTAATTTTTAAATACTAAGAAATAGACTAACCTTGATAAATATTTATAAGTATATTTGCTATTTAAGTTATTTATTAAACCCCTTTCAAATATACTTTCCCTCCTTTTTAAATACTAGTCATTTGATCAATAACAAAATTAGATTGAGCTGGAACAGCAAAGATTATCTGTAATTATTCCCATATATAGCATATATTTTATTATGCTACCTAAGAGTTGGTTTCTATTTGATTAAGCTAATATGCTGTTGTTCTTGCCTATAGAATATTAAATTTTATGAAATTCTTTGCTTGGTGGGTGTGATTCATTCAGTTAAATATTTTTCTCATTTTGCTGCCACATATATTTACATATTTAAGATGGAGCCTCGGATAAGCCAGCACATCTTCCTCTCATAGGGTAGAGCAGACATGAAGTCTGAGTTTAAGGCCAGATTAGCACATAAGTCCCCCACCTTTCTGAACTATTTGTTCCTTTTTCATGCAGCTTAACGATCGGTTTCATAGTACCTGCATTGGTAGCAGAAACCCTTGATCTACCCATCCATCTGCAGAGTGACTTTATTATTGTATTGCTGATGCTATATTGCATTAGTACCTCCAGAGCAGCCAACTCTACCTCACTATTTTAGTTCTTTCAGCAATTGTCTGAGATATTCTTAAAAGTCCTGTCAATCTAAGCTATTGCAGCCCTATTTAGGCTAAATAAATAAATATAAACAGATGAGAAACATCTACTGTAAGTGTTGACCAAGGTTTAGTTTAATTATTAGTATTCAGCCACACTTTAAAAGGAGTCAGCATATGTTCCACTATAGACATGGTGTAGCGATAAGCTATTTTTTTAAATGCCTGTGGGCATTTATATATATATCCGTAAAATAATTGTATTCAAATTCTAACATATCAAAAGCAATCTATGGCTTTCATGATTTCATAAGATGAATAACCATTGCATTCATCTTACTTAAATGTAAATTTATTTATTAATCTGATAAAAGAATCTGTCCGAAGAGCATACTTAAAACTCTTCAGCCATTAAATGCCTGCATGCATTTCACTTGTTATGTACTTTGTGATATATATTTTAGATAAAACTTATTATTGGAAAAATTAAAACTTTAGTAAATTAACCAAGTCCATTCTCAGTTTCATTATTTAATCCAATTCTCATTATTATTATGTTATAGAATATGCATTATTAAAGGTCTCCATTAAGTTAACTATTCATTAGATACAATCAATTTGTAATTTAATTATGAGTCTCATTGTTTCTCCCTGACCTATGTCGTCCACAAATAAAGGAGTATGCTATGTGTAATTTCAAGGTGGTTTTTTTGTAGGGTTTTAAATCTTGGAGTACTGGCTTACAAGTTGAAGAGTGGTCAGACTCGGGATGTCACAATCCTAGTCTGGTCAGCTTCTGTCTCTTTTGCTTGAACTCTGAATTCTGTTACGTGAAGATACAAACTTGACCATTACATAGTATATATATTTTTTCCCATGTTTTTTTTCCAGGCTTGTATGCCCAATCGTGGGGTCTTATTAATAACTCCACACCCTGATGAGATCATTGATGATATATATATATATATATATATATATATATATATATATATATATATAATTCCTTCCTACCTGAGTTTGTTTTTTGATTTTATATACATAAAATGTAAAAATTTTAGATAAAAACCAATGTCCATGCGTTGCAACCATAAATGTAATTTTTTTTTTTTGTATCTGGTTGTGCAACTATAGAGAAATATTGTTTTTCCATGTTTAGAGCTACAAATGTAAAAATCTTGTTTTTAAAAATGAAAAGAATTTTGATGCCCATGTGTTACAACTATAAGTGATTTTTGTTGTATCTGGTTTTATAAACATATAAAATGTGTTTCTTATGTTATATACACGAAAATAAAAAGGTTTTGCAAATAAAACCCATGTATTTGACCCATAAGTGATTTTTGTTCTGCATCTGGTTTTGCAACCATATCAAATGTGTTTCTTATGTTATATACGTGAAAATAAAAATGTTTTATAGATAAAACCCATGTACTTCAGCCATAAGTTATAAACCTTGAAACTGTAACAAGGGGCACTTCATGTTTAATTCATTTTCTGTACATTATATATGTAATTGAATTAATAATGCATAAACAAATACTTATTTATATTTACTAGTTGAGTAGCTAGATGTGTTTAGAAATTTTTTTATGTACTGTTGGCTGGCATCATTATATAAATGTGCCAACAGGTGATAAAAAAAAGGTATCAAAATGAGTTCAAAACAGGTTGTTAGGGGTTGAGAGAGAGTTAAATGATTTTTCCCACTGTTTTGCTATGTACATTTATAATGAGCAAACATATATTGTATTGTAGAAACAAATAACTAATCAATTTTTTTGCAAGAGTCTATGATAGGTGCAGAAAAACAACCGAAAATCAAGCAGCAAGGCAGTTGAATTTCATTAGATCATACACATACATGTTATGATCAAATATTTTTTTGTTATAAGCAGCAGTCATCAGCAACCAAAAAAATGTCAAAATAGAGACAGTTGAAGAGAAGAGGAAGAGAGGTGTATAATTAATGAAGAAATAGTATAAAAAGGAAGTCAGAAAGTATAGTAAACAAAATTTTGTGCTTAAAGAATTTTTTAAAAAAGTAGAAGGGAATTCTAGTAAATGAAATGAGGCATCAAGAACTACCCATCACTGCACAATTTATACAGATCTAGACCTTCCATGGTGAACCACAGGAACATATGGAAAATCTGAATGCAATGTTTTCACTCTATGCACTGAAAAATGGGGAACAAACGGCCATAGCTAGCCAGCATTTGGAGGCAACTGCTCTCGAAGAATACTGCCAGGCACTATGCAAGATTTTTTTGGAGTGAAGAAAGAAGGGAGTATATTTTGCACACTATAACCAATGAAAAATTCCCAACTAATCACCAAGAAACATATGCACAATTCTTTTCAGAGCAAGCTGCAAGACTCAGATCTCTACCAGATATCACATGGTCAGAATCACATATTATCTGTACCATATGACAGAACATGCTGATGAAGGTGCAGGAAATGATGGTAATAAGATGGATCAACAAGATAAATGAAATGACTGAGTTTTTGGTTTCAATAGACTATGGATTCAGGAATCCAGAAACAGATGGAACTCCAACATTGAACCCAGAACAAGGGAAGGGGGACATACAGGAATGCCCAGAATATTGAAAGAGTCAACAGAATCAGTTTAAACCAGATGGTAGCCAGATGACTAACATAATATGGGAAAAAGAAAGTGTGGATAATGTTACAACCACATGCTTGTGTCCTATTATTGAAGTGATGATAGAATCCACCAAGGTATTAGTGCTAGTGGATTCAGGAAGCCAAGCATCAATCGTATCAAAGGTATGGACTAAAAGTATAGAGAGAGAATGGGAGTCATGCAATTGCCAACATGTCCCATCCAGTTGACCTTGGCTAATGGGAAAAGAATCATGAGTGAGAACAGTCAAAATCTGGCTAGAGGTAAAAATTAATAAAAGATTGATGGGCCATACTTTCTTGATTGTATCTGGACTAATCTATGATGTGGTGTTGGGTTCCGACTTTCTAACCCAAAATCATGGAATTATCAATTATTTCAGAAGAAAACGCCTGTTCAACAATGAATCAACACATTTCAAAGTGACCCACCAAACCATATCTGAGAAGAAAAGCTGCTTGATCCAGCCTGTTGATTCAGCATTGATTGCAAAAAAGGTCCATGACTCAGCTATTAGAGGGTCCAAAGATAAAAGAAGTATCCAAATCATATTAGAAAATTATGGTCAGGTGTTCACCCAGACTCCTGGAAAAATAAAGGGGTATACTCATATAATTCAAGTGAAGGAGGAATTGTACACCCAATCCAAAACATACCCCACCCCATTCCAATACCGAGATGAGGAAGGGAAGATTTACTTCTTTATATATTTATACTTCTTTTTTTTTCTCTACTAATTCTCCCCCCCTCCCCCACCCCATTTTTTATTAATGCATCTATTCCTCTATCCCACTCCTTACCACTATAACACTCAACAATCTTCCTAACACAATCATCCCACCTTTTGTACAAGTATACTGACATAAATTCATTATCCAAGTCTTCTGCATACTGCATTACCTTTCTCACCCATCTTGTTTCCTGCCTTTTACTTGGAACCCAATTAAATACTATTTTGGCTATTCTTTTATGATCCATAAACTGCAATCTACCAAACATTTTCAATTTGCTTTTTGCATCCCTCATATAAAAAACTTGACCATCCCATTTCTCCTTGAATTGCCTTCTTTGATGTCCACATCTCAGCATCTAATGCATGTCTTCCTACTTCTCTTTGTACTTTTTTTAAGCAATGTAAAACCCCTTTACTAACACATAATGCATCATTGCCGTATGTTAACCTTGCTACTGCCATTCCCTTCCATACAATTCTAGCTACATCATTTTTATTATATGAAAACACTGTTAATTTCTTTATCAATCCCTTTCTTTTTTTGCTCCATTCATCAATTTATTCTCCCATTCATCCAAACAACTTTTCTTATTACTCAAGATGATTTCCAAATAACTATATCTATTCACCACACTTAACTTTATATCCCCCAATAAGAAATCTTTGTCTTCTCTTTCCCCAGTATTCACCATCATTATATTTGATTTTTTTTACTAAATTTAATCCCTATATCTTTACCCCCCTTTGCACATGTCCTCAGCATAACTTCCATATCTTCTCTTCTTTCTGCACACAAAAATACATCATCCGCAACAAAAAAACCTGACAATGTATATGCTCTATTGCCACCTATTAACGATATCTCTATCCCTATTTCAAGACTTTCTATTGCTCTCTCCATTTCACTCAAATACAACACAAACAAAACAGGTGACATAGGGCATCCTTGCTTAAGTCCCACCATATTTTTAACTTTAATTGATTCTATATCCCCTAATTGATATGTATAGTAATTATTTTCATATAATTTTTTAATGACACCCACTAAAGCTTCATTTATTCCTAGATTTGCTAAACTTATCCATAATCTACTTATATTTACTCTATCATATGCCTTCTCTATATCTATAAAACTCATATATAATCGTTTACCTGAATTTCTACTCATATCTATAAGTTGTGTAACTACAAATAAACTATCTCCTATACGCATATCTGATCTAAAGCCTCCTTGCCTTTCCCCCACTACATTATTTTCTTCCATCCACTTTACAACTCTTCCAGCCATCATATATGAAAAAACTTTATATAAAACTGATGTTACCACTATTGGTCTATAATTATTTAACTTTCTATGATCCTTATATTTTCCTTTAAATAATAATCTTAATCTTGTATTACTCTAGCCACCCAGAAAACTCTCTTCTGTGCCATCTTATTAAAACATGATAGTAACTTTACTTTTACCCTATGCCCTAAATTCATTTCCATCTCTGCTGCCCATCCATCTATCCTACTTGCTTTACCACTTTTCAATTTCTTCCCTGCCTCATTCAGTTCCTTTTCTGTAAAGCTAATATTCCCATTACTATATGCTTTTATATTTTCTATCCCTCTGTCCTTCACATCTAACATCTTTTCTATATCCATTACATAACTATTCAATATTCTATCTCATTATTCTCTAGAGCTACACTCTATTTCCTCCTCATCCAGTAGTACTATCTCTCTCTCCTCCGAATTTCTCCTTTTAATGCAATTCCAAAATTTTTTACTCCCATCTCTTGCACTTTTATTAATATCATCCAATAATTTACTATTTAGTTTCATTCTCTCTCTATAATTATCTATTTTAGCTAACTTCTTTTTTTCTAAGTACTTTTCCCATTTAACATTAATATCTTTTTCACTTTCTTTGTTCTTAATAGCACACTTATATTATCTGCATGCTTTTTCCCTCTTTTTTACACTTTTACTAACTCTTATTTTTCTATTACTTTTATTCTTCTGAATATTCTCACCTAAAACCCTATTTGCCACTTTTTCTATTTCATCACACCAGTCCTCATACTCATATCCAACCAACTCTTCCATGGTTTCTTCAACTTGTATTCTATACTTTTCTAACTTATTCTTATCATTCACTCTCCATCCACACCTTTCACTATTGTTTCTACTTTTATTTCTATTTTCCATCACATTACTAACCATTTCAATTTTATGATCATTATTACATACTCTCTCTTCATTATCAAAAACCTTATTTTTTGTACTTTATCCATTCCCTCTTTCTCTACCAATACATAATCTATTGTGTGGGATATATTATTCCTAGACCATGTGTATTGTCCCTCATCTTACTCCATCTATCTTCATTTTTGATAACTACCCAGAATATTCAATACTGTTTTAATTCACTATAAAATATATTTAAGGAATTGACTGCACTTATTTATTCATTTACAAAATTTATAAAATTAATTTTTCCAATTACCATTCATCAATAATAAAATAACAAACATATTTATACCCCCAAATTAATAATAACTCTGTTAAATTATCATTTTATCACTATTGGCAGCTGGCAATGCATAGGACATCTCTTCTATACTCAAGCAGATTTTCTAGGGTATCTGGAACAGTCTATTTAAAGTCATTTATTAAGGTATTAATGCCAGATCTATCTTTGTATTCAATTTTATTTTATTATAAAAATAAATAATTTAAATAAATCAGAGATCACATTACATTTAAAATAAATTTAACAATATTTATTAATTGAAAACAATTTAAATTTATATTTATTTAACATATTTTTTTAATTACAAGTGATTAAATGCATTTCTATTATATTAGTACATACATTTTAAAATTATACCTTCCCATATTTCATAGTAGATATGTATCACATCACAAATAATATTTAATAGACTGCAAAAATAAATAATATTTTATAATTCCAAAGATTATGATAACACTAGCTAACTAAATTTGAATTTAACAGTATAAGTATAAATGAAGACCCGTGTAATATCAAATTCTTTTGAGGAAATTCCATTTTCTATAAGCTCTCCCATCTATGTATGGCCCCTATCATTGAAAGAAAATACTTTCATCCAAGGATATTAGTCATTTATATGAATAATAAATAAACAAATATGAATAAATTAATTAACTTAATAATAAACAAGAATTCTGTCTTATTGCAAGTGAATGAATTTAATATTAAGAACAATAAATTCTTAACTTCATATTAAGTTTAATTATTAACCTGGTCAAGCCTTTGCCAAAGGAAGACATACATTTTATTAAACAAGAAAATATTTAACTCTATGATCTTTCTTCATTTATTATCTAATGATTTTCCAAAATGTATTATTCCAAAGTAAGCAGGTTTTAAAGGCAAAGAAAATAAAATTAAATATTTATAGATGTTGATACACAAAAATAATATGATGTATTTAAAATTTATGATATTGACCTACTCATTTTGCAAAGGAATGTTCAATAAAAAGTTCTTGGTAATAAATAATCTAATTACCCATACCACTCAATGGCGCTCTTGCTAGTGAAAAATAAATAGATATAACATTACGGGGCTGTATTTATTATGTTGATTTATGTTTTTAATTTTTGGATTTGCTTGATTTTTTTTTTGGGGTCGTGTAAAAGTCTGAGTTTGAATCCTGAATATATTACATATATAAATGCAGGTTTAAGCCTGTACAATGTATTAAACGGTTTTATGTATATTTCTTAAAAATAAAAAAATGTTTTTTTTTTTTTTTTTTGGCTTTTTAAAATATTCTGTCTTTTTTTTTTTTTTAAAACAAACATTTGTTTTTTCCAGACTTTTTTTTTAATTAAGAAACTTTTTTTTTCCAAGTCTTTTTTATTGTTTCTGAAGAAACTTTTTTTTTTTTTCAAGAAACAAGGCTTTCTCGACCGACTTTTCTAAGACCTGTCATCATATTCCTTATGGCATTTTGACACATTTCCAACTCAGCTCTAATACACTTCACTGTAAGCTGATCCCAGCTTCAATAATAAATTAACCATATCACTTTTGAAAAAGCAATTTGGCAGCCCTCAAACCCCATTTCATGAGCAAATGGAACACCTTTGTCAACATTGACATGATTGACATTCCATTTCAGATGTTTGACAATGCCTTAATTTCATTAAACCACCACAAAGACAGTTTTTCTGGGTGGATAAAATATGTTTTTGGTCAAAGGAAGGCCACAGCATCTGTTTTTGTAGCAGGTAAATCTAAAAACTGAAACACCAAATGGTCATTTGCCATTTAACTGTTTTGATCTCAAATAAGTATCGGAAAGTGCACGACTTGATTGTGAACTTTGCAGAATTGTGATTTACACTCCCCATTTAGTGAATTGTGAATCCTGACAATGAAAGTAGGGGCATTTGAGAATTTATTACAATTTTTACTAACTCACATAAATTACAATACATTTAACCAAAAAAAAATCCATTCTAATATACTTTTCATCATTACAACTACAAAAACCTTCATATCATATGCTGTACAATGGTCAAGAGTAATGTCTATAGAGTGTTACATACTCATCACTAATAATCTTCATTATGCTAGAGATGTTGGTGTAAGAGTTCACTCCAACATCTTAATGTTTGAACAGTTTACAGGCCGTAAAATCTATGAGCGGCCTTGTAAACAGCATATTTCTGTGCTTTAGCATAGAAACAGCACCATCGCATGGTGTGGATTAACAGATGATGTATTACCAAGTTCTTTTATTTCTGATCATAAATCATTGGTGAGGCAATCAATATACTCCATTGTTTCATAAATATTCATTTTGCATGATGTTGATATCCCTTTCCTTAGATTATCTCACTGTATACTGAAGTTGGATATTGAATTATATAGATTTATATATATATATTATAACGATCCGGAGATAATATATATATATATATATATATATATATATATATATATATATATATATATATATTATAATGATCCGGAGAAAGGTAACTTAACATCATCTGCACTACAGGGTACCATCTAGGCATTTGAAAAAAACTAGAAAAATTTATAAAGTAGGCAGATACGTAAGTAAAAAAAAAAGTTTTTTATTTTTATTTTAAAGATATTCAGTCATTAGCCCATTGTCACTAGCTCAGGGAGTAGCAGAGATTTATATTTTATAAAAAATTCTTATCTAAGAATATATAAAAAAGAATAAAATAAGCCACTGCCAGTAATTAACATACAAACATTTATTTACGCACATATATATAAAATTTAACATTATTATTGCATGTTTACTTTAACATTTAACATTATTTTTAACTTTTATTTTAGATTTTAATTTAATTTTAGAATTTGAATTTACATTTTAATTTTTATAATATTATAAGTTTACATTTTAATTAAGTTACCACAGATGGATTTATAAGAGTTTGTTTTATAAATGTTGAGTATAGATCGGATACATAGATTACGCGGTCAAAAATATTCCAAAGTAAACATAAACAATCAAAATATAAAGTCATTGATGGAAATGCAGACGGAAATTTATAAGAAACCCAATGACATTCATCGTAAGATGCCGCAGGACACCAATAACTTAAAAGACATCCGACATAAATACATCTTAGATACTCACCATAAGGTATCAGTATTTACTGAATCTCTAGTATATTTTGATCAAATATGAAAACCAAAAACATAACTAACCAGTAACGAACCCATGCAAGCATCTATACCCAACTTAAAATTAATGCATCTTTATTTAGAGTGTTGAGTATGAATAGACTACATAGATTTGCGTTTGAAAAGAAAATATTCAATCCTTGTTTAACCTTAGACCAAAGGTTCGCAGTCAAACCAAACTTTAATCCATCTGATATATCGATGTGTTCAATGTAATACCAATATGGCAGCACAATTAGGTTAAGAGAAGAAACTGCTTCTTGTCAGATAGGAATATTACATCTATCTGATGATGAGAGCAATAAAAAAAAAACTCCATAGGAAGGAACTGTGGTCTCCATCTTATAATTCCTTCCATAGGCAAAATGAGTGTGTGTGGCGTATAATAGTGATTCTGCCCATAGCGAATCTCGTACTACATCTACTAATTATACCAACATATCTAATCCATTGACCTAATTCAACTACAAAATGAATAACCTGAGATTACCCTCCCCTAATATAACTTTACAAATCTATATAACCATTCACACCCAACTTAAGTTTAATATGTATATAGTTTAATTTATCAAAAAACAGAAATCATAATAAAAACTTAAAAGAACAAAAAAAAAATGGAAATGATTTTACCAAAAAAATATATCAAATAAAATTATACCTAATTAATAAATAATTTAGTTTGGTCAGATAGGAATCTATTTCTATTTTTTTTTAATACGGAACAAGTTTATAAGTAAAATTCTTATTGTTTAGAAATGTTCATTAACTTTATATATTTAAAGCTGAGAGTTGAAAAAGTTATTACGTTTTCAAAACATTTTTTTCATCCGTTGCTTGCCATTTGAATGTGAATTCCCATGCTGTCCTTAAGAGATTGGTATTCTGTTGGCCGATTTATTTATTCATCCGGAGGTCTTTAGCTTTGGCTGGTCCTCAATGAAGAAAAGAATATTATTTCTTTTTTTTAAACAAAACTGAAGGGATTAAAGAGTCCGTCTTTTCAATCCTTTCTCCCACAACTCCACACTAATACATATCAACACTCTTAATAATAACTTTACTCACTTTTTATAGTAGCCTCTAGATCCAGTGGACACTATGTCATGATGATGTGATGGTCCTTTCACTGAGGTCCGATTCCATTGTTTTTCATTCATTGGCTATTAGTTTCTATTGTTTTCTTATCTGACCGATGCTTATAATTTAAATGCCCAAGACTAGTTTACATTTGACTAATTAAATTAATCATTTCCATTTTTTAATAACATTAATTAATTTGTTTTGTACAAACTTAGATATATTTTTATCTTTAAATCTTTACTGACAATTTAGTTTTAAAATACTTTTTCTTTTTTTTAATAAAGTTTTATTTTAATAATTTTTTTCATCTGTGCGATTATATAGGCATGTGTTTAGTATAGAATTTTAATTTTCAATTTTTAATTCTTAAAAAAAAAGTTTTATTTGCGAACTTTTATTTTTTTCATGTTTACTAATAAAAGAAACAATGTAATGATGTCTGTGCCCATTACAATATATATATATATATATTGTAATAGGCACGTACACCATTACATTATTTTTTAAAAATTGAGACATTGAAAAGTTCACATTTAAAAACTCCTTTTTATTTTAAGACATAAATATTGAAAATTAAAAATCATCTAAACTCTAATATATATAAAATCGCACAAATGAAAAAAATTATTAAAATAAAACTTTATTAAAAATAGAAAAAGGATTTTAAAAGCAAAATCTTAAAAAGATTTGGAGATAAAAATATATCTTTAAGTTTGGAAAACAAATTAATTAATGTTATTGAAAAAAGGAAATGATTATTTTAATTAGTCAATGTGAACTAGCCCTTGGGCATTTAAATGTATAAGCAATGGGTAGATAGAAAAACAATAGACACTAATAGCAAAGAAAAAGATATCGCTTAACAATTGGACATTAAAGAAAGGGTCTTCATCATCATGATGTAATGTTGAGTTAATCTGCAAAATTAATATAAAAGGAAAGGTTTGGGAATAAAAAAAATAATTAGAGACAGAGATATAGCAGTGGTGATACATGTTAGTGCAGAGTTGAAGGAGAAGGGATTGAAAAGATGCACTCTTCAATCCCTTCAGTTCTGCTAAAAAAAGGAAAGAGAAATGACATCATTTTCTACATCGAGGACCAGCTAAAATAAAAGATCTCCAGATGAATCAATAAAATGGCCAACAGCATACCAGTCTCACCAGAATGTCAGGACGATTAATACTGGAACCCAAATAGCAATGGTTTAAAGATACATTTTTTTAAACATAAGAAATACATATAACTAATGAACATTTCTAAACAATAAGAACTTTAATTATAAAACTAGTTCCGTATTTAAATAATTGCAATAGAATCCTAACTGACCAACTTTATTTAGTAATAAGTAATTTTAATTTGATGTATTTTTTTTTGTAAAATCATTTTCTTTTTTTTTGTTCTTTTAAGTTTTTATTATGATTTTTGTTTTTCATTAAATTAAATTATATAAATGTTAAACTTAAGTCGAGCGTGAATGGCTATATAGATATGTAAAGTTATATTAGGGGAGGGTAATCTTAGGTTATTTGTTTTGTAGTTGAATTTGGTCAATGGATTGGATATATTGGTGTAATTAGTAGATGTAGTACGAGATTCGCTATGGGAAAATCGCTTTATATGCCACACACTTCCTTTTAGCCTATTGGAATGCGATTGTAAGTTGGTAAAAATGACCCCAGTTCTTTCCTATGGAGTTTTTTTTATTGCTCTTATCATCAGATAGATGTAGTATTTTTATCTGATGGGAGGCAATTTCTTCTCTTAACCTATTTTGTGCTGCCATATTCATGTTACATTGAATGCATTGATATATCAGATGGATTGACATTGGTTTAACTGTGAACTTTTGGACTAAGTTTAAATAAGGATAAAATATTTTCTTCTTAAATGCAAATCTGTGTAGTCTATTCATACTCAACACTAAATAAAAATGCATTAAATTTAAGTTGGGTATGGACAATGCATGGATTCCTTATCGGTAACTTATGTTTGTGGTTTTCATATTCGATTGGAATATATATATATATCATCGATCTCAATGTGGCATCTTATGATGAATCCCATTGGGTTTCTTGTATTCCCACTGCAATTGACATTATGAATGACTTTGTATTTTGATCGGTTATGTTTATTTTGAAATGTTTTTAACTGTGTAAACTATGTAACTGATCTATACTCAACATTATAAAATAAACTTTTATAAATACATCTGTGCGAACTTATAAAAATTAAAATCTAAAATAAAATTAAAAAATGTAGTTAATTGCTAAAGTAAACATACTAAAATTATAATGATAAATTTTATATATATATGTGCGTAAATAAATGTTCGTGTGTATAATTACTGGCAGTGGCTTATTTTATATATTCTTAGATAAGAATTTATTATAAAATATAAATCTCTGCTATTCCACTGAGCTAGTGACAATGGGCTAATGACCAGAATCAAAATATATAAAATAAAATAAAAATTTTAACTTACATATCTGCCTACTTTATATATTTTCTAGGTTCAAATGCCTAGTGGCACCCTGTAGTGTAGATATTTTAAGTCTCCTATTCTCCAGATCATTATAATTGGTTCTCAACATGGGCCCAACAATTATAATGATCCAGAGAATAGGAGACTTAACATATCTACACTACAGGGTGCCACAAGGCATTTGAACCCAGAAAATTTATAAAGTAGGCAGATACATAAGTTAAAAAAATATTTTTACTTTATATATTTTGATTCCGGTCATTAGCTCATTGTCACTAGCCCAGTGGAATAGCAGAGATTTATATTTTATAATAAATTCTTATCTAAGAATATATAAAAGAGAATAAAATAAGCCACTGCCAGTAATTGTACACACAAACATTTATTTATGCACATATATATAAAATTTAGCATTATTATTTTAGTATGTTTACTTTAGCATTTAACTACATTTTTAAATTTTATTTTAGATTTTAATTTTTATAAGTTCACACAGACGGATTTATAAATGTTTGTTTTATAATGTTGAGTATAGATCGGATACATATATTACATGGTTAAAAACATTTCAAAATAAACATAACCGATCAAAATACAAAGTCATTGATAACATAAATTGCAGAGGGAAAACAAGAAACCCAATGGCATTCATCATAAGATGCTGAATTGACATCGATGACTTATATATTCTAATTGAATATGAAAACCACAAACATAAGTAACCGATAACAAATCCATGCAACGTCCATACCCAAGTTAAATTTAATGCATTTTTATTTAGAGTGTCGAGTATGAATAGACTACATAGATTTGCATTTGAAAAGAAAATATTCAATCCATGTTTAACCTTAGACCAATGGTTTGCAATCAAACCAAACTTCAATCCATCTGACTTATCAATGTGTTCAATGTAATAAGAATATGGCAGCACAATTAGGTTAAGAGAAGAAACTGCTTCTCATCAGATAGGAATATTACATCTATCTGACGATGAGAGCAATAAAAAAAAACTCCATAGGAAGGAACTGCGGTCTCTGTCTTATAATTCCTCCCATAGGCAAAACAAGTGTGTGCGGCATATAATAGCGATTCTGCCCATAGCGAATCTCTTACTACATCTACTAATTACACCAATATATCCAATCCATTGACCTAATTCAACTACGAAATGAATAACCTAAGATTACCCTTCTTTAATATAACTTTACAAATCTATATAGCCATTCATGCCCGACTTAAGTTTAATATTTATATAGTTTAATTTATTGAAAAACAGAAATCATAATAAAAACTTAAAAGAACAAAAAAAATGGAAATGATTTTACAAAAGAAATATATCAAATAAAATTATACCTAATTAATAAATAATTTAGTTTGGTCAGATAGGAATCTATTTCTATTTTTTTTAAATATGGAACAAGTTTAGAAGTAAAGTTCTTATTATTTAGAAATGTTCATTAATTATATATATTTAAAGGTGAGAGTTCAAAAAGTTCTTACGATTTCAAAATGTTCCTTTTATCCATTGCTTGCCATTTGAACGTGAATTCCCATGCCGTCCTTAAGAGATTGGTATTCTGTTGGCCGATTTATTTATTCATCCGGAGGTCTTTTGCTTTGGCTGATCCTCAATAGAAAATGATGTCATTTCTTTTTTTTAACAAAACTGAAAGGATTGAAGAGTGCGTATTTTTAATCCCTTCTCCCACAACTCTGCACTAATACATATCACCATTCTTAATAATAACTTTACTCACTTTTTATAGTAGCCTCTAGATACAGTGGACACTATGTCATGATGATGTGATGGTCCTTTCGCTGAGGTCCGATTCCATTGTTTTTCATTCATTGGCTATTAGTTTGTATTGTTTTCTAATCTGACTGATGCTTATACATTTAAATGCCCAAGGCTAGTTTACATTTGACTAATTAAATTAATCATTTCCATTTTTTCATAACATTAATTAATTTGTTTTGTACAAACTTAGATATATTTTTATCTTTAAATCTTTACTGACAGTTTAGTTTTAAAATACTTTTTTTTTTTTAATAAAGTTTTATTTTAATAATTTTTTTCATCTGTGCGATTATATAGATATGAGTTTAGTATAGAATTTTAATTTTCAATTTTTAATTCTTAAAAAAAAGTTTTATTTGTGAACTTTTATTTTTTTCAGGTTTACTAATAACAAAACAATGTAACAACATCTGTGCCCATTACAATATATATTGTAATGGGCAAGTACGCCATTACATTTTTTTTTAAAAATTGAGACATTGAAAAGTTAACATTTAAAAACTTCTTTTTTTTAAAGACATAAATATTGAAAATTAAAAATCATCCAAACTCTAATATATAGAAAATCGCACAGATGAAAAAAATTATTAAAATAAAACTTTATTAAAAATAGAAAAAGGATTTCAAAAGCAAAAACTTAAAAAAATTTGGAGATAAACATATATCTTTAAGTTTGGAAAACAAATTAATTACTGTTATTGAAAAAAGGAAATGATTATTTTAATTAGTCAAAGTGAACTAGTGCTTGGGCATTTAAATGTATAAGCAATGGTCAGATAAAAAAACAATAGACACTAATAGCAAAGAAAAAGATATCCCTTAGGAATTGGACATCAAAGAAAGGGTCTTCATCATCTTGATGTAATGTTGAGTTAATCCGCAAAATTAATATAAAAGGAAAGGTTTGGGAATAAAAAAATTAATTAGAGACAGAGATGTGTGATATGTGTTAGTGTGGAGTTGAAGGAGAAGGGATTGAAAAGATGCACTCTTCAATACCTTCAGTTCTGCTAAAAAAAGGAAAGAGAAATGACATCATTTTCTACATCAAGGACCAGCTAAAATAAAAGACCTCTGGAGGAATCAATGAAACGGCCAACAACATACTGGTCTTGCCAGGATGTCAGGACAATTAATACTGGAACCCAAATAGCAATAGTTTAAAGATAAATTTTTCCAAATGTAAGAAATACATATAACTAATGAACATTCCTAAACAATAAGAACTTTAATTATAAAACTTGTTCCGTATTTAAATAATTGCAATACAATCTTATCTGACAAATTTTATTTAGTAATAATTAATTTTAATTTGATGTATTTCTTTTGTAAAATCATTTCCATTTATTTTTTTTGTTCTTTTAAGTTTTTATTATGATTTTTGTTTTTTGTTAAATTAAATTATATAAATGTTAAACTTAAGTCGAGCGCGAATCACTATATAGATTTGTAAAGTTATATTAGGGGAGGGTAATCTTAGGTTATTTGTTTTGTAGTTGAATTTGGTCAATGAATTGGAAATATTGGTGTAATTAGTAGATGTAGTATGAGATTCGCTACAGGAAAAATCACTTTATATGCCACACACTTCCTTTTAGCCTATTGGAATGCTATCGTAAGTCAGCAAAAATGACCCCAGTCCTTTCCTATGGAGTTTTTTTATTGCTCTTATCATTAGATAGATTTAGTATTCCTTTCTGATGAGAGGCAATTTCTTCTCTTAACCTATTTTGTGCTGCCGTATTCATGTTACATTGAATGCATCGATATATCAGATGGATTGATGTTGGTTTAAATGCGAACTTTTGGCCTAAGTTTAAATAAGGATAAAATATTTTCTTCTCAAATGCAAATCTATGTAGTCTATTCATATTCGACCTTAAATAAAAATGCAATAAATTTAAGTTGGGTATGGACAATGCAGGGATTCGTTATCGGTTACTTATGTTTGTGATTTTCATATTCGATTGGAATATATAAGTCATCAGTGTAAATGTGGCATCTTATGATGAATGCTGTTGGGTTTCTTGTATTCCCTCTGCAATTGACATTATCAATGACTTTGTATTTTGATCAGTTATGTTTATTTTGAAATGTTTTTAACCGTGTAATCTATGTAACCGATCTATACTCAACATTATAAAACAAACATTTATAAATACATCTGTGCGAACTTATAAAAATTAAAATCTAAAATAAAATTAAAAAATGTATTTAAATGCTAAAGTAAACATACTAAAATAATAATGCTAAATTTTATATATATGTGCGTAAATAAATGTTTCTGTGTATAATTACTGGCAGTGGCTTATTTTATTCTTTCTTATATATTCTTAGATAAGAATTTATTATAAAATATAAATCTCTGCTATTCCACTGAGCGACAATGGGCTAATAACCGGAATCAAAATATATAAAATAAAAAAAGTTTTTTTTAACTTACATATCTGCCTACTCTATAAATTTTCTAGGTTCAAATGCCTGGTGGCACCCTGTAGTGTAGATATGTTAAGTCTCCTATTCTCTGGACCATATCTACACAACAAAGTGCCACAAGGCATTTGAACCTAAACAATTTATAAAGTAGGCAGATACATAAGTTTAAAAAAAAATATTTTATATATTTTGATTCTGGTCATTAGCCCATTGTCACTAGCCCAGTGGAATAGCAGAGATTTATATTTTATAATAAATTCTTATCTAAGAATATATAAAAATGAATAAAATAAGCCACTCCCAGTAATTGTACACACAAACATTTATGTACGCACATATATATAAAATTTAGCATTATTATTTTAGTATGTTTACTTTAGCATTTAACTACATTTTTAAATTTTATTTTAGATTTTAATTTTTATAAGTTCTTACAGATGGATTGATAAATGTTTGTTTTATAATGTTGAGTATAGATCGGTTACATAGATTATACGGTTAAAAACATTTCAAAATAAACATAGCTGATCAAAATACAAAGTCATTGATAACGTCAATTGCAGAGGGAGTACAAGAAACCCAATGGCATTCATCATAAGATGCCACATTGACATCGATGACTTATATATTCCAATCGAATATGAAAACCACAAACATAAGTAACCGATAATGAATCCATGCAACGTCCATACCCAAGTTAAATTTAATGCATTTTTATTTAGAGTGTCGAGTATGAATAGACTACATAGATTTGCATTTGAAAAGAAAATATTCTATCTTTATTTAACCTTAGGCCAAAAGTTTACAGTTAAATCAACATCAATCCATTTGACATATCAATGCATTCAATGTAACATGAATATGGCAGCACAAAATAGGTTAAGAGAAGAAATTGCCTCTTATCAGATAGAAATACTACATCTATCTGATGATAAGAGCAATAAAAAAAACTCCATAGGAAAGGACTGCGGTCATTTTTGACAACTTATTATCACATTCCAATAGTCAAAAAGGAAGTGTGTGGCATATAAAGCGAATTTTCCTGTAGCGAATCTCATACTACATCTACTAATTACACCCATATATCCAATCCATTGACCTAATTCAACTATGAAACAAATAACCTAAGATTACACTCTCCTAATATTACTTTACATATCTATAAAGCCATTTATGCTCGACTTAAGTTTAACATTTATATAATTTAATGAAAAACAAAAATCATAATAAAAATTTAAAGGAACAAAAAAAAAATAAATGGTAATGATTTTAGAAAAGAAATACATCAAATTAAAATTACTTATTACTAAATAAAGTTGTCAGATAGGATTCTATTGCAATTATTTAAATATGGAACAAGTTTTAGATTTAAAGTTCTTATTGTTTAGGAATTTTCATTAATTGTATATATTTTTTACATTTAGAAAAGTTCCTCTTTAAACCATTGCTATTATGGTTCCAGTATTAATTGTCTTGACATTCTGGTAAGACTGGTATGCTGTTGGTCATTTTATTGATTCATCCAGAGGTCTTTTACTTTAGCTGGTCCTCGATGTAGAAAACGATGTCATTTCTCTTTTTTTTATCAGAACTGAAGCGATTGAAGAGTGCGTCTTTTCAATCATTTCACCTTCAACTTCACACTAACACATATCACCACTGCTATCACACATCTCTGACTCTAATTAATTTTTTTATTTCCAAACCTTTCCTTTTATATTAATTTTGTGGATTAACTCAACATTACATCATGATGAAGAAGATCCTTAAGTTTACGTCCGATTCCTAAGGGATTTCTTTTTATTTGCTATTAGTTTCTATGGTTTTCCTATCTAAACATTGCTTATACATTTAAATGCCCAAGGGCTAGTTCACTTTGATTAATTAAAATAATCATTTCCTTTTTTCACTAACTAATTAATTTGTTTTCCAAACTTAAAGATATATTTTTATCTCCAATTTTTTTTAAGTTTTTGCTTTTAAAATACTTTTTCTATTTTTAATAAAGTTTTATTTTAATAATTTTTTTCATCTGTGCAATTTTATATATATTAGAGTGTAGATGATTTTTAATTTTCAATATTTATGTCCTTAAAAAAAGAAGTTTTTAAATGCGAACTTTTCAATGTCTCAATTTTTAAAAAATAATGTAATGGTGTATGTGCCCATTACAATATATATATATATATATATATATATATATATATATATATATATATTGTACCGGTTGGATTTGTATGTTCACATAACAAGATGTACAATCTAGGCAAAAGTACCTCGAATCCAATCGTGTGCAAGATACACAGTTCAGGTACTTTCATAAGCTCTGTCCTATTTGCCTATTTCCCAGATCAATATCATTATAAACAACAAGCCCGATGATATCGACTTAATTTACTTCTTACCACCAGCATCGCTCATCAGGAACACAAAAAGACTCTAGGCTAACTTTTAATGATATACTGACTTAACAACTAACTATATTTTATGAGCAATGAAGGCTCGTGACCTAGCATATTAATTATGTATTTAGCAGAAATCATCTAGTCACATTGAGCATAATTAATAACATAATATATTAGCTTAACTAAAAGAAAGCAATGGTTCGAGAGTTGATATATATATATATTTAAGATTTATTAGATTAATAACAAAAATTATGTCAGGTTGTTTATCCGACATTTAGCCTCATAAGTATTATATAAATTTAATTCATATTTAACAATAACATGATATTTGCAGCTATGCCAATAATATATGTGTGTGACATAAGGAATTAGCACTATTGGAATGCATTACTACAATACTATTTCACCCCCAGAGAGACGAAAAGAGCATTTACTTGATTTAAAAACACAATAATTTTACAAGCAGATATTACATTTGGTTATTCAATATTATTAATTTGAGTTGCAAACAATTAATGTGTGGGACAGATAATGAATAATTATATAAATGATACTAAATTTATTGCATTGATACGCATATTAAACTAATGGAAATATGTCTGTTTAAAGAAATCATCTCATTATGACTTATGGCTATTTCTGGGTGACAAATAATACACTGAAAGGCAGTGCGTGCATGACGGCAGATTGGGGTGGTCTAATTATGGATCCTGGAGTATGCTTCATGAATTTTAATAACAAGTTGACCGATTTCCTCTGCAAACGTAGGCAGGGTCAACATTGAGATGAAGGGCAGATGGCAATTTTTTACTGGGCTGGTTTCCCAGATCTCTCCCCATATAAAGCATGCACATACGACCAAGTGTGTCCACATGATGGTTTTACAGCCTGGTTTCCAGGACATGGAGAATGACAATGGGGCTCAACTTAGCGATACCTCCATGTGAGAGAGAAGCACGAATATATATAAACAAAGTGGCCTATATGCATGCAACGCTTAATAATACAATATAACTATAGTTTTAAAGACTATCTAAACATATTTACTGCCTTAAATTATGAAATACTCAGCATAATGGTATGATTTCTTTGTTAAACAGACATGGATAATAATTCTAATTAAATGTAAAACTAAGGTCTGAAGATCCCCCCCTCTTCATTATGTTACTTAATATTATTCATCACTTCCCACACATTTAATAAATCTCAAACTTGGTTATTTAATGCCCTTATGAAAATATATATATATTAATACAAAATAAATGGGTGGTGGTAATGGCTATGATAGGTTTTACATATATAATATAAATTATTAAGGGATAGCGCATTATTTAGAATGGAAAATATTTATGAAACATATGTCAATCTGTTTTTTCTACAGAAAACATAAAAATAATTAGTTTGTTTATCTAAAATCGCTAGCACCTGGGAAAGTCAAATAAGACTTGTTTTGATTAGGTTATAAGTTAATTACCCAATAAATGATGGGTGGGGAAAACGAAAATATATTATACGCTTGCGATTTTAGTGATATCATTGGCATTTCTTTTTAAAATATATATACATAAATCTAAATGAAAATTATTTGCTGCTTGGACATAATAGAAAAGAAAACATTTTATAAGAGGCTTAATATTGATTAGTTATATATACTTATAAGAATTACATATTTTGAAGACATTTAATATATATATATATATATATATTGAAACAGACAGATCGAAGAACCGATCTTCATTTCATGTGTTTTAGGTACGGTAATTCGAACCACTATCTGCCCGCAGTGAGATTTATCTATTTTCAGTCATAATAAAGCAATTAGTTATATATTTTATGTTTTGTAAATCAATAGGTAAGATTCCGTATATAAATGTCACAAACCATGAGATAATATTCGTGTGTGCGTGGTTTGTGGATTTATATCAATTTAATTTAAAGTTTATTGCGGGCGTATTTGTTTGAATTTTAGTTTTTTTTTAAAACTGTACAAAGTCGTTTAAAAATACTGATCAAAAGTCACATTCCTTTGATCAGTGTTTTTAATTAAAATCTAAATTACACAAATGTACAGAGTAATTAAATTGTATTCGAAATTAGATAAGAAATGTAGATTTGTAATTACCGTGTCAATTTAAAAGTTGCGTATTAAAGTAAAAGGACAATGGGGGATAATTAATGTTGTATGGTCAAGCTGGATGGCTGGAAGCTAGAGAAAGTAGGAGGAGCTTAAACACAAAAACCAGGCGGAAAGGTCAATCGTGGCCATCTTAGAAAAAAACAGAATTCTAACTTTTGACGTGGTTGAGAGAGGTAGTCTTAAGACAGCACTGCAGCTTCTAAAATAATTCCTATAACTTTATTAAGAAGCTCACTGGTAAACCGCAATGTTGATGGGCTAAGTGCCAGGAGCTGATCTCTGTCCTGCCAAAGTGAATCTTCGTGCCGCTGACTGATCATGTTGTATGTGCTTCATAGTTTCCAGCTTCCAATCTCCAAGTTGACAATGCCTTGCAAATAACTTTCAAAATGCGCGCCTACGTTCGTCGGAAATATCAATCGGGAAAAGCCAAGCCGGATGAAGAAAGAAGGGTAACTGTGTTACACGAACTTTTAACTTTCTCCCGAGCTTAATGTTGTCAATCAAATAAATTACATGTAAGTTTTTATGTCATTTATAATGCTATTGTTTAACCTGTCAGTAAATTTTCTTTTCTTTTAATCCTCCGCTCTAGTCTTTAGAAATAAGTTATAAAAGTTGTAATTAATAGTAATAATAATCAAAATGAATGCATTTATATTTTTTTTGTGTTGCTTCTTCTCTAAACAAACGATGCCAATAGTAATATTTCCCAACTCTGTGTAAAACTAGGGTACAATAATGATCAAGTTATTTTAAAAGTAATTTTGTTTTCTGAATTAAATATTCTTTTATCTTTCGAGTTGGTAAATGTTAAATCACTCTTATTATTCTATTTTAAGTTGTCATATAATTGCAATCTAAGGTTCAATTTTAAATATATATATTGGTTTCAAAGTGTTATATTAATGTCATGTATGATATGAGAAATAACTCACTGTATAATTTGATACTATCGCTACCGCCTGTCAACCTGGGGGGTTTAGGGGTTTCAGAATAAACTTAATCAATCATTGTTTTCGCGGTCAGTTGAATTCCGCTATATTTTATTGGGATAAAGATCTCAGCCTGTGGCGTAGAAATAAACGAATAGATTCCAGGTTTTGTATAATTTCTTTTAAAAATCCACTTCAAGTATTCGTCCTTAATGTCTGTGGCAATGCCTTCCCTTCGCTGAAGTTAGCGTCTCGCCGTACTACCATATGGGAAAGAAAGCAATTCTTTTCCAGGTAATCTCTTGGATCACCGGAGTTCGAAATGACTCCGGCTGGTTGTAGTGTCCCGGAGCTACTTGGGGGCATTAAGCCTTGTCAAAGTACAAGCCGCCCGGTATTCCGTTGATGCACCGCAATTGATTACTGTAGGGCTCTTGAATCCAGGCAACCACCAGTATATTTATCTTCTATGTCGTATGTATATAAAACCACCTACAACTGTTCGTCTACGTAACGGCTCGAGTCTATTCGAATAAAATGAGTTAATAAATAATCTTTAGATAAATATTTTTTCAATGCTCAAATACTCTGATTCTCTTAGCCACCCCTCAATCATTTAACTACACAGCTATTGGCATGAGTTTGTTCACCAAATAAAATGATTACTAAAGACTAGTAGCCAAATACAAGAGGATTCATGAACGTCTTTCCGTACTGTTGAACGCTATATTTATATGTTTCTATTTTTCTTATTAAACACTTTATTTAATCTACTTTTTGTGTCCTCCACCTTATTACTCGCTAAATCTAGGTAGCCACTTACTGTCTGTATTGGCAACTTAAATATATACGTTACATGAATGACCGTTCCAATATCTAGAGTATAATAAATATATATATCATTAACTGTAAGAATTTGTCTATGTTCTAAGCTGAGCTAGAAAAGGGATAACCCCGTGCTGTTATAAAGTCATCATCGGTTGGTCATACCGGGGTTTGGGTTTGAATTCAGTTGGCGTTTTGGAATTTATTCTTAAACGCGGATTGGGTTTGAACTCGGGTACTGGGTATGAGTAAGCGTGGTGGATTTATACCGGTACAATATATATATATATATATGATTAGAAATTAAAATAAACAATACAGAGAAGACAGGATTTGATAATTATGAGCAGTCAAAGTTCTTTTACCTTGCTATTTGGAAGAGCGATTTTACTACGAGTCAGTTCATCGGTATTTTTTCACTAGATCTAGGTTATCATTATTATATGGTAGTTAGCATTTCACTTTTTCTGGAAAAATATATAAAGTTCATCAGTACAAGATGCAGAGCTTCATTTATGGGAAAAGCATATTAGAACAGAGAGAAAAGGCTAAATTTCCCCTACTCATGTGAGAATCAAAACTGGCATGGAATATGTATAGCAACATCATTATTTTGTGGTCTTTTCTTTTCTTGTGGATTCAAATCCAGCAGTATATATACTTTTATTTTGAAGATGTAACTTAGCAACTACTGCTGAACCTAAGGTGGTTTAAGCACTTAAGGTTCATCTGGAATAATTTAACCGGATATTTTCTTACCTGGTAAGACTTTTGAAACAATGCAATTTTGTTATCAGTTTCTTGAATGATTGTTTTAAAATAAATCTTATGATTTTAAAACAAGCTAGCATGGACAAAATTTCCACTAATCAGTTTATTTATTATTACAAAATTGTAATCTTTTATTTTATCTAAGGGGATCTTCTGGGTAATTGTTTTTAGAGAGACTTTTTAACAAGGTTGCATCATTTCTGGCTATTAAATCACGTGAAACAATAATAAGTTTCATATATGATACTTTATATATAAAATAACTTTATTAATTTATTCGCAATCTCCTACACTGAAATATATATATAAATTTATTACTTATGCCTGTATACACATGAGAATATTATTAAATAAAAATATTTTTAGATTAAAATACATAAGTGTTTACATGATTTATGTTAAAATACTAAGCAAAAGGAATATACTTATTATTAGATATGTATATACGTGCATGAAGGTGGGTTTGAATATAGTTTGATGGTAGGAGATTGGATGTGGGCTGTGAAACAGGATCTGAGCATCAGATCATCTGTTTCATTTTCCCAAACTTACTGAAAAAAAATGAAAAAATGTTTAAAAAAGAAAAAAATCTTTTACTTGATGTCCAGGTAACTAAAGAACAACTTGTGGATTGGCAATGTATCTAAAAGAAATTTTATTTTGATCTGCCTGAATGTTACCATGTTTTGATTTTCATTTATGATAGAGTACCCTAACTGTCTGCTATATTTTCTGGGAAAAAGTTTTCACTGTCTTCATGTAAAAAAAAAAACTGCCTACTTAACTAAATAACTGAATAAAATAAAATATATAAAAAACTATGCTTTAATATATACAAAGTATTAAAGTCCTAATTCATTTATCAATGAATATCCCTGTTGTCATGTTCTATCCATCCAGCTTCTCCTCCCCCCATTCTACACTCTCCCTCTTATTCTACTCTCCCACTCCCGTACATAATTTATACTTATTTAAATAATGATTGCTATCCTATCCTTTTATTTCTTAATATTAATTATTTCTAGATCTAGTTTTCACTAAGAAAAATACATATATATATATATATATATATATATATATATATATATATATGTATCCATTACAATATATATATATATATATTGTAATGGATGTTTAAGTCACCATTACAAAAATTATGGTTTTATAGGAATGAAGAAAATAAAATAAATTTTTATATAGTATTTCATTTGTAAAACTTGATTAAAAGTTTCTTTTTTTAATGCTTGTACAAATATATATGTATGTACGTGGCAATTATATTTTAAGACCACAGTTATCTTTGGTTTTTAATTTTGGAAAAAAAAAAGAAAACTAAGATTACTTTTTTTTTATAAATGTATGTAAAAGTAAATTGTATAAATAAATTGCTTTTCAGATTTGGGAATTTAGCTTGATAAGAATAATTAAAAAGAAAGAAAACAAAAATAAAAGAATTTTTCATTAATTAAATCCTAGATCTGTAAAGGGCAATTTATTTCATTAATTAGATAACTAACTATTGTTAGCTAGATAGAGAATTTTTAAATTTTAATTAAAAATAAAAAGTTTTGTAATTAGGAGATATGATTCAGATAACAAGTTCTAATCAGGCCTTCTGATTATCTTAAAAAAGCTAGAATACTTGCATCAGCTAATATACTTGCACCAGTGCAAGGAGACAGAGACCAACTCTGAGAGGAGAATTACACAAACTCTGGGACACTTCCACCAACTGTGAGAGATACTTGCACAAACTATTCCTGCATATTCTGAAAACGGATCTGGTAATTATTCTACCTAGAATGAACATTAAACCTACAGCAAGAATATTTTCTTTACCATGATGTGCTAAGCTTCTCACCAGGACAGGTTAGGACATCCTAATGCCATAAGAACCGGCTCCAAAGAAACCACTAACCAACTTGCCAAGCCTACCATCAGTGAATCCAGATCAATGGACTATACCCTAAGAAGGCTAGTGCACTAGCATTTAACTAAATTATTAAGGTACCTTATGCTTCACAATTTAAATAATTTTGTTGTCTTGAATTTGTTTTCTTTTTTAAATATAAATGTTTTTCAAGTTGTATATTATGTAATTCATTTTCTTTGTGCTTGATTTTTTTTTTAATGAGTGGTAGTTTCACACCTATTACTGTACATCCTATATAAGTCTTAGTAAGTAAGATAGTAGCTTATTTTAATCTCACATTCCTTGTCATTACAGAGCGCAGTTTGGATATTACAGACTAATTTAATTGGCTTTTGGCTTGTGACCCATTTTTATTAGCCGTACTTATGTCGTGACCTTAATTAGTAATAATAGACGATTACAAAATATAATAGTCTTTAGTTTTATTTCTTAAAGCTTGCAATTTGTTTATTAAGAGCATGTACAATCATTTTAACCCTTTCTATAGGTAGATTGTGAGCTCCTAGCCTGAATCACTCAGAGGGAGGTCAATTGATTGAAAGTAATAACTTTCAACACTCTTTTTATTATTATTAATGTTTTGGAAACTACCTTCACATTTCTTCTGTTTTGACAGAAATCTCTTTTCCTAACTATGGGTTATAAGCAGGAAGCTAACCTCCCTTGTCTGACATGATATCACTGTATACTTACTAATACTTCTGCTACTATCAGTATTTTGCACTCTTTCACGCACAGGGAATCGCTCTCAAAGCCATATAAATATTTTATTTTAATTTGACGAATGTACGTGTAGTACATATTTTAAGTGTGCTTTAAAGATTATTATTTAGATTTATGTTTATTTAATCATACTTTTAATAAAATTATTTATTTATTCATTTACTTAGTTGATTTTGTTTTCTGTTGCTACCTTTCCAACTCTCTGAACAAAACATAGATCTCATTTGCTTGATTGAGCTAGTCCGGTGCATTCGATTCGCATATCCTGTAACCCCTAAAAATAAATGTCTAGTTCCAATTTTTGGACTAGTGACACCCTTGTGGTCAGTATATGTGAGTCTAAAGCTTTTGTCCAGTATATAGGATAGTAATTTTTGGTGCAACCGAACATGGGAGCCGATATTAAAACTTTACGTGACATGTTTTGTTCGGATGGTTGGGAAAAATAAACAGAATCTGTTAGGCAAAAATAGGTGAAATAAAGTTAGTGGTAGAATAGAAGTTGATGGAAAGATGCAGGTGGTTTCGCATCTGTCCGTATTTAATGTTTTGGTATTCAAAAAGAATTTATTAATTAGTTTGACGTTCGTAAAGTTTTTAAAACAAGTAAAGAGTTTAAGTTTGCTTTGTAAAAATAAAATAAAGTTAGCTGTTGAAGATTAAATAAAAAAAATGTTAATAAACAGATTTAAAAGAAAAGGTCCATTAGTAATTTGAAAAAATAATTAGATTGTATCAGGGCTAAGTTTATTTTGAAAATGGAATCTAAAGAAGAAAACGATAGGGAGGTAGGTTGGGAAGAGAGCCCAGTTTCATTTAAACACCCCCAGATAGTAGAAAAAGAAGAGAGCGAGACACAGGCAATGATGAAGGTGATGATGAAGTTCATAATAGAAATGAAACAAAGTCAGGAAACCGACATGAAAGAAATACGACAAGAGTTGCTGGAAATGAAACAGAGTCAACAAACAATACTGGAGAAGCTGAGAGCAGAAATGAAAGGAATGAGACAGGAAATATTGAAGACAGTCGACAAAAATCAGGCAGCTATAGAAGCCATAGAGAAAAATTCGAATAAGGTGGTTCAGGAAGTTGAAATAGTATAGGAAGAGGCAAAAGACATGAAAGATGAATTAGAACAGGATGGCATTAGAACAGGCAAAGTAGAAATAGAGATAAAAGTGGGTAGAGATTGGATGCAGATAGGTGGTAAGATAGAAAATGCAGATCAAAACACAGAAAATAACGTAAAAGATTTTCCGCGTGAAACTAAGAGTAAGTTGGCTAAAACAACTAGTGGTTGTGAATACAAATTTGAAAAGAAGAGAGTAAAGAAAATGTTTAAGGAGTATGATTTTAAGACAGAGATAAAAGCTATCTATAGAGCAATTTTATTTGAAAGGACTATAGAAGAGGGATTCATTCCATTTGTTATTAACGAGGCAGTCTGTACTAAAATGGGACACATTGAACAAATATATTTTGCTTGACTAAAAGGTCGTAAGATATACGAGCTACAAGATAAAACAGAACGGGAAAGAGACAAGGCAATAAATTATAAGCGAAGGACAGACAAAAGGGGGAAAGGAACATACATTAGAGAGTCAGTAAGAATAAAGAAAGAACCGCCTGACTGAGCATAAGTGATATTGATCGGAGGTACTGCTAATAAAAAAAAAAAACTCAATGGATTTGTAATTGGACTACGAGTTGAGAATAGAAAGTTATTTTGATGTAGGTGATAAGCTTAAATGAATTTTGTAAATATTATATAATTACAACTATATATATATATATATATATATATATATATATATATATATATATATATGTGATAAACAATATTACATTTTGATATTTTGAATTATGTTCATTTTTATTTAATAAAATGTATAGTGGCTATCACAATTGTATTACTTTGTTGTAGTTATTTTAATAGATCGCCAGTATATTCCTGAAAATTTATTTTACTTACAAATGATTTAAAATAGTATTCATTAGGGTAGTTGGACGGATTTGATTTTTTTTTAAAGTGAGAACAAACTTAGAGAAAACTGGTTAGTGGTAGGCAGAGCAAAGTTGGCTAAGTTTTTTTTTTTTTTTGTGATGATTATGGTTTTATAGGAATGAAGAAAATAAAATAAATTTTTATATAGCATTTTGTTTGTAAAACTTGATTAAAAGTTTCTTTTTTTAATGCTTGTACAAATATATATGTATGCACGTGGCAATTATATTTTAAGACCACAGCTATCTTTGTTTTTTAATTTTGGAAAAAAAAAGAAAACTAAGATTACTTTTTTTTTATAAATGTATGTAAAAGTAAATTGTATAAATAAATAGCTTTTCAGATTTGGGAATTTAGCTTGATAAGAATAATTAAAAAAAAAAGAAAACAAAAAGAAAATAATTTTTCATTAGTTAATTCCTAGATCTGTAAAGGGCAATTTATTTCATTAATTAGATAACTATTGTTAGCTAGATAGAGAATTTTTAAATTTAAATTAAAAAGTAAAAGTTTTGCAATTAGGAGATATGATTCAGATTAGAAGTTCTAATCAGGCTTTCTGATTATCTTAGAAAAGCTAGAATACTTGCATCAACTAATATACTTGCACCAGCGCAATGAGACAGAAACCAACTCTGAGAGGAGAATTGCACAAACTCTGGGACACTTCCACCAACTCTGAGAGATACTTGCACAAACTATTCCTGCATATTCTGAAAGTGGATCCGGTAATTATTCTACCTAGAATGAACATTAAACCTACAGCAAGAATATTTTCTTTACCATGATGTGCTAAGCTTCTCGCCAGGACAGGTTCGGACATCCTGTGTCTCCATTAACTGCCTACAATGCCGTAAGAACCGGCTCCAAAGAAACCACTAACCAACTCACCCAAGCCTACCTTCAGTGAATCCAGAGCAATGGACTATACCCTAAGAAGTCTAGTGCACTAGCATTTAACTAAATTATTAAGGTACCTTATGCTCCACAATTTAAATAATTTTGTTGTCTTAGATTTGTTTTCTTTTTTAAATATAAATGTTTTTCAAGTTGTATATTATGTAATTCATTTTCTTTGTGCTTAATTTTTTTTTTAAACAAGTTCTAGTTTTAAACATATTACTGTCCGTCCTATTTAAGTCTTAGTAAGTAAGATAGTAGCTTATTTTAATCTCACATTCCTTGTCATTACAGAGCGCAGTCTGGATATTACAAACTAATTTAATTGGCTTGTGACCCATTTTTATTAGCCGTACTTATGTCGCGACCTTAATTATTAGTAATAGACGATTACAAAATATAATAGTCTTTAGTTTTATTTCTTAAAGCTTCCAATTCATTTATTAGGGGCACGTACGATCATTTTAACCCTTTCTATAGGTAGATCGTGAGCTCCTAGCCTGTCTCACTCAGAGGGAGGTCAATCGATTGAAAGTAATAACTTTCAACACTCTTTTTATTATTATTAATGTTTTGGAAGCTACCTTTGCATTTCTTCTGTTTTGACATAAATCTCTTTTCCTAACTATGGGTTATAAGCAGGAAGCTAACCTCCCTTGTCTGACATGAGATCACTGTATACTTACTAATACTTCTGCTACTTTCAGTATTTTGCACTCTTTCATGCATAGGAAATCGCTCTCAAAGCCATATAAATATTTTACTTTAATTTTGACAAATGTACGTGTAGTACATATTTTGAGTGTGATTTAAAGATTATTATTTAGATTTATGTTTATTTAATCATACTTTTAATAAAATTATTTATTTATTCATTTACTTAGTTGATTTTGTTTTCTGTTGGTACCTTTCCAACTCTCTGAACAAAACATAGATCTCATTTGCTTGATTGAGCTAGTCCGGCGCATTCGATTCGCATATCCTGTAACCCCTAAAAATAAATGTCTAGTTCCAATTTTTGGACTAGTGGCGCCCTTGCGGTCAGTATATGTGAGTCTACAGCTTTTGACCAGTGTAATATATATTGACTATACTATTTATTGTCTAGCTCTTCATTGCAAAGTATATAATAATAACTATTGCAACTTCTACCTGGCCTTCCTTATGTCTTCTTTGTTGCTTGTTTTTGGAGTTGTTCTTCAGCATCTGAAACATCTTAACAAAATGATTTATTAGCAATTGCATTGATACAATTGATACACATATTTTGGGAGGAAAAAAACTCTATATAACTTTTGTATTACGAATCATTGCTCTTAAATTATTTTTATTCTAGTAACTCTACCACCTATTGGCAAATTTATATTGATATTGCTACCAGGCGCCAGCCATACGGATAGGGCTATAAGATCTGACCAGATGATCTGCTATTATTGGATTGTACACTTTTCTAAACTATATACTTAAATAGTTATGCACTCACAGCTTAACAGGAAAAATTAATATAGCTTTATCACATATTTATCTATAAGAGAATGAAAGTATAACAAAAACTGTCACTACTTTATTTCTTTCATTAATCTGAGGCTGTTAAATACACATAAATATTATTAAATGAATTCTGCATATACACGATTATTTAGAATATTTATTTTATTACCTTTTAACAGTGAAAGTGTTTTAGAAGCTGTCACTAATTTAACTCTCTCAGACTTGGAAATATTATAATTTTTTTTACTTAAAAGATGTATTAACAAAGAAAAAAAATTATATTTAACATCATTATTTAAAACATTTATGAAAAAATTATTATATATTATTATTATTTAGCGCACACACTACTTTACTATCTTTTTATTTTAAATGTGAAAACCCCTTAAAGGCTGTCACTAATTTATCACAATGTAAACTCAAAAATATTATGTTATTCAAATCATTTATGGAAACTTATATATATATATATATATATATATATATATATATATATATAGTGTTCCGATATAATAGTGTTATATATATATATATATATAACACTATTTAAAACATAGACTTTTTTTTTATTTTTATTATTATACATGCTAAATGTGGAGGCCTTTTACAAGCTACCACTATTTTATTCATGGGAATCCCATATGTAATTTCACGTTTGCGACCAAAAAAAAAAATTATATAACATATTATTTACTTCTTTGAAAAACACATTTTATTTTATGAAAGTGAGAGCCCCTTAAAAGCTGTCACTCTTTTATTTCACTGGAATCTTACAAGTATACTATGAACATTATTTGGAAAAAAGCACTTCTTTATCTTTTATTAATATGAAAGTAAAAGCCCCTTAAAAGCTGTCACTTCTTTTTACTTCTTTTAAAACTCATGAGAATTAATACATGTAATGAATATTTAAGGACAAGGAATAAAACATTATATAACATTATTATTATTTAGATCACACACATAAAATAAAAGAAAACAAAAACTGCCACTATTTTATTTTATAGCTTTGTGAAAATGGTAAAACTTTTAAAACTTTTATGTGGAAAAAAAATATTGCATATGTAACAT
Source organism: Epiperipatus broadwayi (assembly GCA_028023455.1). NCBI lineage: Eukaryota > Metazoa > Onychophora > Udeonychophora > Euonychophora > Peripatidae > Epiperipatus > Epiperipatus broadwayi. The sequence continues at coordinate 1,558,878 of JAQFVV010012561.1, read as the reverse complement.
ACTATTTACTTGAAACATATTTTTATATATATATACTGAGAAAAAATATAACTGCCACTATTTTATTTTATAGCTTTGTGAAAACGGTAAAACTTTTAAAACTTTTATGTGGAAAAAAAATATTGCGTATGTAACATACTATTTACTTGAAACATATTTTTATATATATACTGAGAGAAAAAATATTTATAATTATACTAACAATGACTCGTAGGGAGTGTGTACCAATATTCAAAAAAAAAAATTATGCTGGGTGTCTGAACCAAAAAAAAAAAAAAAAAATTTTTAATTTTTTTTTTTTTTTTTAAAAATATGTTCTATCTATCACTGTCTACTACTATCTCAGGTATGTGGGTGTTTGTATTCAAAGCCCTATGTTGACGCACCAGGAAAAAGTAAAAATAAATCTGTACCGGTCGGATTTGTATGTTAACATAACAAGATCTAGCATTTAGGCAAAAGTACCTCGAATCCAATCGTGTGCAAGATACACAGGCCAGGAACATTCATGAACTCTGCCCTATTTCCCAGATCAATAACATTATGAACAACAATTCCAATGATATTGACTTGATTTACTTCTCTCCGCTAGCATCACTCATCGAGGACACAAAAAGACTCTAGGCTAACTTTTAATGATATACAGACTTAACAACTAACTATATTTTATGAGCAATGAAGGCTCATGACCTAGCATATTAATTATGTATTTAGTGAAGATCATCTAGTCATATTGAGCATAATTAATAACTTAATATATTAGCTTAACTAAAAGAAAGCAATGGTTCAAGAGTTGATATTTATATATTTAAGATTTATTAGATTAATAACAAAAATTATGTCAGGTTGTTTATCCAACATTAGCCTCATAAGTATTATATAAATTTAATTCATATTTAACAATAACATGATATTTGTGGCTATGCCAATAATATATGTGTGTGACTTAATGAATTAGTGCTATTGGAATGCATTACTATAATACTATTACACCCCCAGAAAGATGAAAAGAGCATTTACTTGATTTAAAAAGACAATTTTACAAGCAGATATTACATTTGGTTATTCGATATTATTAATTTTGAGTTGCAAACAATTAATGTGTGGGACGAATAATGAATAATTATATAAATGATACTAAGTTTATCACATTGATACACATAGTAAACTAATGGAAATATATCTGTTTAAAGAAATCTTCTCATTACGACTTATGGCTATTTCTGGGTGACTAATAATACACTGAAAGGTGGCGCGTGCATGGCGGCAGATTGGGGTGGTCCAATTATGGATCCTAGAGTCTGCTTCATGAATTTTAATATCGAAGTTGACCGATTTCCTCTGCAAACATAGGCAGGGTCGGCATTGAGGAGAAGGGCATCAGCAATGTCTTTACTGGGCTGGTTTCCCAGATCACTCCCCATATAAGGCATGCACATATGACCAAATGTGTCCACAGGATGGCTTTACAGCCTGGTTTCCAGGACACGGAGAACAATGATGGGGCTCAACATAGTGAATACCTCCATGTGAGAGAGAAGCACAAATATATAAAAATGAAGTGGCCTATTTGCATGCAACACTTAATAATACAATATAACTATAGCTTTAAAGACTATCTAAACATATTTACTGCCCATAAATTATGAAATACTCAGCGTAATTATATGGTTTTTTCGTTAAACAGACATGGATAATAATTCTAATTAAATGTAAAACTAAGGTCTGAAGATCCCCCCCCCCCATATTATGTTACTTAATATTATTCATCACTTCCCACATATTTAATAAATCTCAATCTTGGTTACTAAATGCCCTTATGAAAATATATATATTAATACAAAATAAATGGGTGGTGGTATTAGCTATGATGGGTTTTACATATATAATATAAATTAATAAGGGATAGAACATTATTTAGAATGGAAAATATTTATGAAACATATGTCAATCTGTTTTTTCTGCAGTAAACATAAAAATAATTAGTTTGTTTATTTAAAATTGCTAGCACCTGGGCAAGTCGAATAAGACTTGTTTTTATTAAGTTATAAGTTAATTTACCGATAAATGATGGGTGGGGAAAACGAAAATAAATTATATGCTTGCGATTTTAGTGATATCATTGGCATTTCTTTTTAAAATATAAATACATAAATCTAAATGAATATTATTTGCCACTTGGAACTAATAGAAAAGAAAACATTTTATAAGAGGCTTAATATTGATTAGTTATATAGAGTTATAAGAAGTCAGTCCATCGGTATTGTTTCACTAGATCTAGGGTAGCATTATTATATGGTAGTTAGCATTTTACTTTTACTGGAAAAATATATAAAGTTCATCAGTACGGAATGCAGAGCTTCGCTTATGGGAAAAGCATATTAGAATGGAGGGAAATGGTGAAATTTCCCCTACTCATGGCACATTGAGTGAGAATCAAAACTGGTGTAAAATATGTATAGCAACATCATTATTTTCTGGTCTCTGCTTTTCTGTGTGGATTCAAATCCAGCAGTATGTATACTTTTTTTTCTAAGATGTAACTTAGCAACTACTGCTGGACCTGAGGTGGTTTAAGCACTTAAGGTTCATCTGGAATAATTTAACCGGATATTTTCTTATCTAGTAAGACTTTTGAAACAATGCAATTTTGTTATCAGTTTCTTGAATGATTGTTTTAAAATAAATCTTATGATTTCAAAACAAGCTAGCATGAACAAAATTTCCATTAATGGGTTTATTTATTATTACAAAATCGTAATCTTTTATTTTATCTAAGGGGATCTTCCAGGTAATTGTTTTTTGAGAGACTTTTAACAATATTGCATCATTTCTGGCTACTAAATCACATATAAAAAATAAGTTTCATATATGATACTTTATATATAATATAACTTTATGAATTTATTCACAATCCATATATATATATATATATATATATATATATATATATATATATATATATATAAATATATATATATATATATATATATATATATATATATTACTTATGCCAGTATATTTTTAGATTAAAATACATAAATGTTTTCATGATTTATGTTAAAATACTGAGCAAAAGGAATGTACTTATTATTAGATATGTATATACGTGTGTGAAGGTGGGTAATATAGTTAGATGGTAGGAGAATGGATGTGGGCTGTAAAACAGGATCCGAGCATCAGATCATCTGTTTCAATATATATATATATATATATAAGGTATTTCAATAGGAATAAATAATTATATTGCATTAGGTTACAGCAATCATATTTGAACCTATGGCAAAGTGTATTTACTCATGATGCTTCTTCTATAATTTAAAATATTAAAATAAATTTATTTAGATATAAAAATATATTTGATGATATTTGACTTTCTTGGAATTCATGGTTAGAACAATATCAATAAGAATTTCTCTAATTATTATATTAAAGATAATTTCATTTTTGAAATTATTATTGACAATGCTAAAAAGTATTTTTCACTCTTTATGTGAGTGATATTAGACTTTTTTGCTAACAATGATTTTATAAATAAGGAAAATTTATCCAAACTATTGATCCATTTTTCTGATGTCCTTGATATTCAAACACAGCAAAATAAATATGCATAGTGACTAGTTAATTAGTAAAAGTTGGAACTGATTTTGAAATTAGTTGATTTTGTTTTTATAGTGTAATTGACTTCCAGTAATTGGCATTTGTTAAATTACTATTTCATGTCAAGATTTTGTATTTGATTATTGTTGAATGCATCATAATTAATAATTGCATAACTGAGTTCTAATTTTAATTCCTTTGTGTTTAGTTGCTAAGATGCAACTTAATATATAGATTATCTCTATGTTTTGAGTCTTGTTCAGTGATGTTAGTTAACTTAATATATATATATTGTAACGAGCACAGACGTTCGTTACATTGTTTTTTTTTTTTATTAAACATGAAAGTAAATTAAAAAGTTCGCATTTAAAAATTTTCTTTAAGAATTAAAAATTAAAATTAAATATCATCTTAAACTCGTATATATTAAATCGCACAGATAAAAAACAAATTATTAAAATAAAACGGTATTAAAAATAGAAAAGGTATTTTAAAAACAAAAACTTAAAAAGATTTAGAGATAAAAATATATATTTGATTTGGAAAACAGGTTAATTAATCAGAAATGGAAATGATTGTTAATTAGTTAAATGTAAACCAGCCTTGGGCATTTAAATGTAAAAACAGTGGTCAGATAGGAAAACAATAGAAACAAATAGCCAAAGAAAGAAATCCATCGGGGAATCGGACCTCAGCGAAAGGATCATCACATCGATGACATAATGTTAAGTCAATCTTTCAAAGTAATATAAAAGGACAAGTTTGAAAATTATTAGTTCGTGAGTGATCATGATTATTGCAAGGTGACTATAGGTAGTAGTACGGAGTTGGAGGTGATGGAATTGACAGACGCACTGTCAATTCTGTCAGCTGTTAAAGAAAGGAGAAATGAACTATCGTTTCCTACATTGAGGACCAATTAAACTAAAAAAAAAAACAACCTCCGAATGAATAAATAAAACAACGGCTAAATGGATACCAATCTTAGGACGGTGTGGAAATTCACATTCATGGCAAGCAACTGTAAAAGATGAACATTTTAAACCGTAAGAACTTTATAATTAATGAACATTAAACTAAAAACTTTTCGTATTTAAAATAATTGCATTAGTTTCCTATCTGACTAAAGTAGTTAAAATGTTATTTGATGTATTTTTTATTTATTTGTGTAAAATCATTTCCATTTATTTAATTTTGTTCTTTAAGTTTATTTATGATTTCTGTTTTCCGATAAATTAAAATATATCAATGTTAAACTTAAGTCAGGCGTGAATGGCTGTATAGATTTGTAAAGTTATATTAGGGGAATGTAATCTTAGGTTATTTGTTTCGTGGTTAAATTGGGTCAATGGATTGGATATATTGGTGTGATTAGTAGATGTAATATTGATTCGCTACGGGCAGAATCGCTTCATACGCCGCACACTTCCGTTTGCCTATGGAAGGAATTATAAGTCGGATACCGCAGTTCCTTTCTATGGAGTTTTTTGTTTTATTGCTCTTCTTTGCAGATAGATGTAATATTCCTATCTCATGAGAAGCAATTTCTTCTCTTAACTTTTTGTGCTGCCGTATTTTATTACATTGAATACATCGATATATCAGATGAATTGATGCTGTTTTGACTGCGAATTTTAGCCTAAGGTTAAATAGGGATAGAATATTTTATTTTCAAATGCAAATCTATGTGGTCTATTCATACTTGACCCTAAATAAAAATGCATTAAATTTAAGTTGTTTATAGACGCTTGCATGGATTGGTTATCGGTTAAGTATGTTTTGGGTTTTCATATTTGATCAAAATATATAGACATTCGATAAATAATGATACCTTACGGTGAGTATCTAAAATGTATTTATTCGGATGTCTTTTAAGTTATTGGTGACAATGCAAGTATCTTATGGTGAATACTATTGGGTTACGTATAAATTTCCCTCCGCAATTGTCAGTAATCAATAATTTTGTATTTTGATCGTTTATGTTTACTTTGAAATGTTTTTGACCATGAAATCTATGTCAATCTGGTATTTTTTTATTAAAAAAAATACATTCAAATACTTTTTTTTTTGTTTATGAAAAAAATATTTTTAAAGTTTAGCATCTGTGCGAATATATATATATATGTTTAACAAACATTTTAATTTTAGCGTTTAGTTTTTTTCTTTTATTTGCGAACTTTTAAGTTTTTATTTTAAATTAATGTAACGACATATTTATATATCGTTACAATATATATATATATATATATATATATTGTAACCCCTCACACCTATCACTAACACTAACAATTACCCAGGGGCGCCAATTCTATGGATCATAGAATAAAATATTTATTTAACTTTACCTAAATCTATTCATGAGGCTCTTAATTAAAGCTTTCACCTAAAACTAACTCAGTTGAGGGATACAGAGGTGTATGAGGTGTACAATGTACATTAGATGTGGGAGAAAATATTATTACTAATAGGAATAAACATCTATTAAGTTCTATACTAGACAAAATTAAATTGGTAAAATTCTACCAGCTAAAAGTAACTAATAATACTCTCTACTTCACATCCTCCCATCATCCATATGCATTGAACAACCTCTACCATATTATACAATTAAACTAATAACTAAAATAAATAAAAAATAATATTTCAGAAATTGTAATGTATAATTCACTAGATCTAAACTCAAACTAAACTTATCACTACTAAATTTTAACTACTCACTAATCTAATCTGGCTAAATGAATTTATTATCTAATCTAAATTAAAATTGAAGATCTCAGGGAATTAACTTATGGTATGGCTTGATCTAACATTTCTATACCTCAAATTATTATTTAACACTATGAAAATAATATTATAAACCAAACAATACCCTAATTAGATACTTGCAGTTAGATAATGAAAGAAATCGGGCACATTTTGATTTCAATTCATCATCTAAACAAAAAATTAAATAACAAAACCCTTTTAAAAATGATCAGTAGGTAATTGGCATCTCATATAGTGTTTGAATCAAGGAAATCAACATCATCACATCTAGAGATTTATTATAATAAAATAAAATACAATTATGTTACATTAAATAAAATAAATGTATAAGCATGTGTGGAAGTGTGAAACACGAATGAATGTTATAGAAGAAACTCCAAATACAAATTTAGATAACAAAATATTTATTAATCAAATAGAAAATGGTTAAATCAACATTTACTTTTCTTTTATTATTATTAACACAAATTCCAAAGGGATTTAATATTATTGAGTACAGGTTATACAAGAAGATATAATACAACATGATTCATTAACTTTTACATCTACTATATATTTTCATCAGAACATTTTGATAAATTGGTAAACATTTTATTTGAAACATTAAATGAACTAAATAAGTCCCTATTATTTACTATAAAGAAATGTCTCTTTAGCTATCAGTGATTTCTGATAGACTTATACAAAAATAAAACAAAATAAATATGACCTTACACTTTTAGTAACTGATTACTAAAGTATCTTTTATTCAGCCTTTTGCTGAATATCACTCATTTATTACTAAAATTTTTATAACAACAATATAGATTAATATTCTAATTACTGAACAAATTAAGATTTTGCATTGTTACTTTAAAATATCTTAAATAAAATTAAAATAAGGGGATTTAAACTAGGAATAATATTAAACTATCTTACCAAAGAAAATAAATACTTCTATTAATTAAATGTATTTTTTTTTTAATTTTGTAGTTTTAAAGTAAAGTATTCTATTAAATAACTAGGTTCTGCTTTGACAAAATAAAGTAAATCTTTGTATTCATTAACTAATGTCCTATCTTTGCTTAATTATTTATGCAAATTATGATTAAATGATAAAAATCAATGAGATGAAGCTTAAATGATTACTACAAAATGTTTTAACATGATAAGTAAAGTTCTACATTAATAATGAATTTTTTTATATCAAAATTAACAATCTGTGCATGAATCTGTATTATGCTGTGTGTCAAAGAAAATAAATAAATAATGTTAATCAATCTAATCGGTTTGCTTATGATATTTCAATATAATCATAATACAGTTGGAAGTGAAGATCAATCAATCTTTATTTATCAACTACAATACAGCTGTTTTATAAGACACTATACTTTCCTTTTATTCTTCCTTTTTATCATAAATCATCAAAGACTAGGCTATAACATAAGCTGGAAAACATCCATCACACATGGGATAAAAGATTTCTATACTTCAAATCAGGTAAATACCACAATAACTTCCAAGTTTTTCTTTAAGAATAAACAACTGGTGGAATAATACATCACCAAATAAAAATCAGGGAGAAAACATCTCTAGCTTCATACACATTTAATTCAATATATCAAATATAAAAGGAGGATTCAATCCACTCCTATTAAAAATACTCCAATACATGGAAAATAAAGGATTACTCAATCCTATATACTACAATACACTGGGCAACTACCCATAATAAATATTCAACTAACAAACATACTAACTCAATCCCATAAAATATTATAAACATTGTAAACTTTATAACATATAGCCACAAAATACTTTTCATTCAGTCATAACAAAGAAATAATAATTCTCTCTTAAACAACTTTCTAATTCTTCAAATGATTGATCCCCTTTTCCTTCCGAATCCGATTGATTTAAAATCATTTTCACTGGCAATTACATATAATTATAAATAAGTTTAATAATAGACACACACACACGTATAAGCATATGATATACAGACCATTTAAAATCGCAGTAAGCAAAGAATTATTGTTAAAATATTAATTATTACTGCTAGAATTAATAAAGAATAAATATCTCATATCTGACAATATTTAGGACCTGGTAATGTTCAAAGAACAATTGGAGAATAAAATACTAATTACTATGGACAAAGCAAGATGAATAATTTTTATAATACAATGCATTAATATTGGCACGAATCTGTAGTTAAATTGAACCTAAATAAGTAATAATATTGTATGTTATAGATAAAATAACTATTGAAAATAATTATTTTCTAATTTATAAAAAAAATATATATTCGGTAAGATTTGATATAATGAACTTCTTTTTTAAAAAATAATTATTCACCCTTTTGAATGAACTCTTCCATTCATTTATTATGTGCGTGGATTATTAACACATGCACGACCAAACTTATCTTATTAAAACAATAACAATAATAAAAATAAAATTACCAGCATAATGTATTTTTCTATTATGCTATTTGAGACGTTCTTGGAGAAAAATATAATAATAATAATACATATAATAAATATATTTAAAATAATAAAACATTCCTTAACTAATACTAAATCTATCTAAAATACCATTACATAAAATAAAGTTCTCTTTTTTTTCTTTCCAAACGAAATGAAACAAAAGTTTATAAGAGTTTTTTACATGACTTTCCTTGTCATGTTTTCAAATAGATAAGGAAAATAATTATACTGCACAAGACAAATATTAACACAGAACGGAACAATTCCTGCAGGAGAAAATGACACAATATTATTTTTCTTTGTTGAATCCATATGAGCATATTCAATGTTTTTAGTTATCAACTAATGAATTGCTATTGACGTTGTAAATAATGAATTTCCTTAATTAAACAATATATTTCATAACGCAAGTAAAATAGAAGTTTGTATTTTATTCCTAGGATATATTTAACATTTGATTTCACAATCATAAAGCCATTCAGAAATATACATAGTTATTCAATTAATAATATTTATTTAGATAAACTCATTGGTAATATTAATACAGCAATGTCACATAACTTTATCCATTTATAATTTCATTTTCCCCACTAGTCTAGAAGAACAAATAATTATTAAAGTACATTTAATGACATATTTAATCTTATATATTTTTTTCCAATGATAAAAATAGAAATAATTACACCACTATTCTAAGACATATGACAATAACATTACATATTCCTTGTGTATATTTTAAATTTTGAGTTTTCTTTTATATTTAACATGAAATTTATTCACTAAAGTTCTGAGAATGTTCAATGACAGTTCACATTTTTCACACACATAAATAAAGCACATGGCAGTTATTCCCTTCATAGTATAATTAATGCTTAAAAACTTAATTGTTATAAAATAAACAAATATTATTTTATCCTTCCCTGTTAATTTTAAATTTAAATAAAACAATTTAACAGTCCTATTAAGCATTCCCATTTCTTAAATAATAATTTATCTTGAATAATAGAATATAACACTTATGTATACTTTAGCATAACGTTGGGACAATTTGAACAATCAGCTGGAAGCAAATCGACGTATCTCTTAGTGGTTTTTAAGGACACATTTCGCAAACAAATAATATACTTAAATTTTTTAACTTGAACTCTGGAAGAGGAAAAATAATTTCACTATTAAACTTTGCTAAATAAATTAGTTATAGCTGTCTTTGGTTAGCTATAACTGCCCTCGTAAAAGTTTTAATAATTGACTGACTGACTGAAGAAATAAAAATAGACTGACTACTTAAAAATAATAAGTATTACTTTTATAAACTTTTTTAATAATCATTACATCACCTTGTTCCCTTCCAATTGTTTACGATAATGTCACATTACATCACCAGAAAAAAATATCGCCAATCGCTCCTCCCACTGGCAAACTTACTTAATTATGCAAAAACTTTAGACAGTAAAAAAAAAATAGAGATGAAAAAAAAAATATTTCGTCTTTTAAATAAATGAAAAAAAAATATTGAACTAATAATTAAATGTTTTTAAAGCAGTAAAATAAAATTAATGACAATTGTTTTAATAAATAAAATATTTTACAATATTTGTCATTATATAATTCACCTGTCCATAATTTATTGATTTATTTAAAATGTAATTAAGTTAGTTTTTAATACTATTATTGATATAATTAAATATTTGAATGTAATGTGGGATATTTAATGGTTTAATGAAACATGTGAATGAAAAATGAAGTTGGATAATGCATGAATATTCAGTAGTAATATACTATAGGTATTACACTATACTGACTGAAATGACAATGTGAATGATGATGAGTGAAACATATTTTACTGTTTATGCTATAAATTTAAAATGTACAAAACAAATGGACTAGAAAATCATTCTAACAAAACTGAGTACTGCTTTATGAGCAAATAAAACAAGTAAGCAACAACCTAAACTGTACTGACTCTACATATAACAAGCCACCCCCTTATTCTATTACTGATTATACCCCAAAACAAGATACTAAACATTTAAGAAATCTTTTTAATTACCTACACTTACTATTGATTACAGTTTTAAGTCAAAATAAAAAAAAAAATTTAAAAATTTCACGTTATTTCATTTTTTTTTAAAGAGGATTATATCAGATATTACTGATATACTACCACACTACTACAATGACTATTTCTGGTGCCAAACCAGAAGGTCACAATATATATATATATATATATATATATATATATATATATATATATATATATATTTACTTACAGATTGTTTATAAAGAAAATAAAGGGAACAATAATTATAATTATATATATATATATATATATATATATATATATATATATATATATATATATATATATATATATATATATATATATATATATATTATAATAGTAACTTACAAGTTATTATTATTAGTCTAGCGTGTTTTATCTCTTGTGAAATTATTTATAAATATAAATTTTTATTTGACTATTTTATTATGTAACATATATGTACTATTTATATATACATTTAAGTTTTAAATAAAATATACCTTAAGCTTTTGAGTAAAATGCCAGATTTGAAGTTAAGAATAAATACTTATATTTTTTTTTTATTTTATTATTAAATCTTAATGTCAGTGGAACAATTGATAGTTGAATTAAACATGAACTTATATAACACACGAGCAGATTCGTTCGTGCTCTGAAAAATAAAGAAAACAAGGAAAGAAACAGAAAACTTTTTCTCTTTAAAAATAGCATTTTTCTTTTATCAATACTACTATTTAGCGATTGGAATTTAAGTATTAACTTTTTCAAATTAAAATAATTTGTGGATTCAAAGTCTGCAAGGAAAATATATTTAATTTTCTACTTAATCTTAAAGGAATAGCAATATAAAGGAAAAGAACGTCTATTTAAGTTTTGAAACTACGTTGTTTTAACTCTTTCATTATTCTTCGGATTATATAAATTTAAGATAATTATATATATTAAGGATAAAACAATGTGCACTGAGTAGTACACTCATTATATCGTAAAAGGTTTCGAAACCAACCTTGCATGCTATTTTAAAATATTTTGAAATATTGAATATATAGAACGTCTAGTGATAATAGAGAAATGAAGATTAAGAACATCTACATTCGAAGAATATTTATTTTATTTCACATTAATCCGGTCATTGGATGTTATTAACAGTTTATCGTTTAAGGATAAATGGAATCATCATTGTACAAATGGATTGGTGATATGCTTTGTAAGAGATCTTCATTGGGATGATGAACTATAGACTTCAATATCTACTCTCAACTCTCTTATAATTAAGTTTCCTTATTATTTATTTACATATATTATAATAATGCTTATATTATTTTAATATGTTTATTATTATTATTATTATCTTTATTTCAAATTTGGCATCGCATCATATATATCTTAAAAGGAAAATTATATTTATTATTAAATATAATTAATTGAAAGCTTAACATAATTCATTAAATTAGATGAGGGATATAAAAAATAGTTATTATTTGACAGATATCTTAAACAGGATTGTATTGTGTTTATTACGTAATATTGTAAACGTTTAATGTATTTTTATTTATTAAAAATACATATAATATATAAGTTATACAATGGCAAATAATACTTATATATGGGTAATTGTGAAGCATATAAATAAGAACGGTAAATAAATTAATAAGTTACATAAATTATTAATTTTTGAACCCAGATACTGTTTTTATATATCTGTTAATTTAAGCTATTTTCTTTAATTTTTGAAAGTTTATTATAGTATTGAGTTTTATCATAGGGTATTAAATAAAAAAATATCATTTATTAATATTCTTTTAAAATGATAAAATTCATCCGTATTTATTTATTAATATTTTATTATCTATTCTATTATATTTTTTATTGTTTATTAAATATTGATTTGTTAACGTGATCTCTTTGTCTAATCATTATTGAATTATATTATATATATGCTAGTATTATAAATGTCATATGAATAATAGTTATAATTAATGCTTATATAGAGGCATATGAAATAACTTGTTTTTGAAATTATTCCTGAAAAGAGCTGATTGCAAATTCTCCGTGAGTTTAAATATCGTGGCATAATGGTGACTGAAAGAGGGATGAAAGATGGATGTCCTGGTCTAAATTGTATTTAAACTTATTTAAAGATTAATGAGCTAGCATAATAGAGGTATATATAATCATGGACTTGGTATTTCATCGATTCATTTCTAGCATTCTACTTGAAGACCCAAAGTCCGATTGTAGTGAAATGCGTATCCTCTTTCTAAGGAATTTAATCATCTCTTTACATTTAACAAGACCAACTTAGATTTTAAATATAATCCATTCTGTTATATTTGGCGAACCTAACTATGAAGCATTAAGTTAATGATTTCTAAACATTAAATATAATTGATTATATTACAATTAATACATCAACTGGGATGATTAAATGCCGTTCCGTTATATTTGATGCCTCAACTAAGGCTATCAAATAGGCTGTCCCGTTATATCTGGCGCAACAACTAGGGCTCGAAATAAGCTAATTAGGGCTTGAAATACCCCACATACCTGAGAGATGTGTAGTATATTTATTGATATGAGATGTATAGTTTAAAGAAAATTTTCATTTGAGATCATATAAAGATACATTCCGTTATATCTGGCGACCCAAACATGTGGGCTTTGAACATTTAAATCTCATACCCTGAACCATGTCCCGTTATATCTGGCGACCAAAACGTCAAGGGCTTCGATTAATTAAATCTTATACCCCGTAGACTGCGTTTTATCTGGTGTGCGACGTTTTAGGCATTGAATCTATAATTTCGATTCATTATATATGGTATTTATAATTGCAAGATTAATATAAAAAAAAAAAAAATGGTAATATATATAATATGATTTAGACAGATCAATATTTGAATAACTAATTATTGAATTATGTTTTAAACAAGAGTTGAGTGGGATAAAGTTTTATATAGACATAGACGTTTAAAAATATACACATATATTATTAGAACATCATAAGTATATATAAATAGCATGGGGTGGTAGAGAACTTTACGATATAATATTTTGGTTATAAAAATATATATACACTTAAGTAATATTTGAATTAAGTTAAAATTTGTTATGCTGCGAAGTGGGAAAATGTATTCAAACAAAGATATTAAATGCTCTAGTCAAATGCAAGGTGATTTGCAAAGTGAACTAAATGATGATAATATTATTATTGAACAATCATCATTAGTACAAGCACCTGGGGGTTCTACAACCATAATTGAATACCCTCAACAAACACCGAGTTTAGATCAAGTGTTATCTCAAACACAAAATATAGTTGATGAAGGTTTAAATCAATCATCTACAATTGAGATTAATCAATCATCTAATGTTGGTACAATTCAGCAAATGTTACAAATGTTTATGAATAAATTAGATGATTTAAAAAATAACTTGAATAAAAAAATGGATGATAATAGTACTAGTTTTAGGAGTGATATGTGTAATTTAAAAAATAACTTGAATAAAAAAATGGATGATAATAGTACTAGTTTTAGGAGTGATATGTGTAATTTAAAAAATAACTTGAATAAAAAAATGGATGATAATAGTACTAGTTTTAGGAGTGATATGTGTAACTTAAAAAGTGATTTGAATCAAAAATTGGATAATAATAGTAAAAAATTAGATAGTTTAAAAAATGATTTGAAGGTTGAAATAACAGGAATTGAAAATAAACTATCTACAAAAATCCAACAATTAAATTTAAATGTGGATAATGTTAAGAAAGATAACATAGAAATTAAACAAGCATTAAATGATTTAAAGAATGAAATTGATGAAAATAATTCAAAATGTCAACAACGGTTTAGTGAGTTCCAAGGTGACATAATAGATAGATTAAATGTTAAATGTGATGAAATGTATAAAAATCAAGGAATTTTTAGGGATCAAGTAAAAGAAGAACAAAATAAAATACGGAATGAAATCCAAGTAGATAGACAACAAACACAAGCAAGAATAGATCAACTATCTACTAAACATAATAATGAGGTAGAATCTCAGAATAATGTATTGGAGACTATTGATCATCAACTTAAAACTTTAGAAAATAAAATGAATTCAATAGAAATTAATACAAATATAGACAAAAATGTATTGGAAAAATTAAGGAAAGATACTACTGAAACTTGGAATAGAGTAAATAAAATAAAGGAATCAACTGATAGTAGATTTTTGGTTATTGAAACACAGATATGTAAAAGAACACCAACTATAGAAATGCATCAGGTTGAAAATAATGTAAATACTTATAGTCATGATCAAGAACAAAATCATGGTGAAAATCATTTCGAGGTCATTCAAAAAGATCCACAACAAGTAATTGACTCTGGTGATAGATCAAATTTTCAGTATCATATAATGCCTGAAGTTGAAAATTATCCTAGTAATTTTGAATTAGAAGGGTTAAACTTAAATACTTATAGGATTAATCATGAAAATCAAACACCAACTTCTCAGTTGAATGTTTTAGAAAAACAAAAGGTATACAACCATTCAATACCAAGTAGTACAATTAACCAATTTGTTAGGTTAAAAATATTCAAAGGATCTCATAATGAATCTCCGATAGAACATATTAGAAGCCTTAATCTTTATTTTTCTGTTAACCATAGTTTATCAGAAGGAGAAAAAGTGATCGTTGCATATAGTCACTTACAAGGAGATGCACTGATATGGTGGGAGTCTTTATCACAAACTCCATCTACTTATATGGAATATCAAGAGCTATTAATTAAAAATTTTTGGAATAGAGATAAACAAGAGGCTTTATTGTACCAAATATTCCAAGATAAGTATAAACCGACACCTGGAGAAACCTTGACCAAATTTTTTCGCCGTCAAATAACAAAATTAAGAACACTTAATACTTATCATTTAAGTGAAGGCGAAATGATTAGAATAATAAAAAGAAATTTACCACTTAAAATAGAACAATCATTATTGTGTACCAATATAACAAAAATAGAACAAATAGCAGAGATCTTAAACAGTATTGATATGACTCAAACCAATTTATCAATTAGATTACCTGATAAAAAAAAGGAGGAAGTTTCAATCAATACAATATTTTATAATAGAAGGAAAAATAATAGAAATACCAATTATTGGAAGGGAAAAACATCTCAAAGGAATATACCTTATGACCCCTCTCCCAAAATAAATCGTGATAATTTAAATAAAGTAAAAATAACTTCTTCTAATAATCCAAGAAATTTCCCAAAACCGGGATGTAGTAAGGATATATCTATAGATTCACCTAAAACAAACTAAAAGGGTACTTGAGGAAATGTTCCTCACCTCAAGAAACCAAATACCCAATGAGGAACTTGAATCAATCTTTTACACGAGAAATCACTAACATGATGTGTTCATGGGAAGATAAAACACCAAATTTTGTTTTACAAAGTTGCCCTATGATAGAAGTTTTGTTTGAGAGCTTGCTGGTTAAGGCATTATTAGATTCTGGTAGCCAAATTTCTGTGATATCAGAGACATTTTACCAAAAGATTTTAGCAATAAATCCTAATATCAAAATTTTACCACTGAAATCTATGCAGGTTACCATGGCTAACAGTAGAAAAGCTAAGTTAATCCAAAAACAAATTTGGGTTGAGATTAAAATCGGCCAAACAACTCTCTATCATGTATTTTTAATTTTGAATGGTTTGATTCATAATGTTATTTTAGGGGCAGACTTCCTACATTTGAACACTTGTGTAATTGATTTCTGTAATAAAACAGTTAAAATTAATGGTGAAGTCTTAGAGATGACATTGCTTCCAAGATATGATCAAATTGAAGTTGACTCTATAACATCTAGCATTCCAGAAACACTTTTAGAGAGTAAACTCGCAGAATCCAACTTGCTTGGAAGTGATGATATATTAAAATTACGATTTGTTATAAGAGAATTTAATTCTATTTTCTCAGACATACCAGGAGTGATAAAGGGATTCCAACAGAGAATTAGATTAATTCATGATCAACCATTTCAATCTAAATCATATCCTATTCCATACCAATATCGGGAAGATATATCTAAGCAAATTAATAAAATGCTGGATTGGGAAATCATTTCCAAATGCTCTTCACCTTACTGTAATCCGGTAGTAACTGTGAAGAAGAAAGATGGGTCGATGAGATTTTGTTTGGATGCTAGACAACTAAACAAAATTACTGTCCCAGACAGAAATATACCACCGCCCATACATGACTTATTCATGAAATTTGGAAATAAGAAGGTATTTTCTACTTTCGATTTAACCTCCAGCTATTGGCAGATTGAACTTCATCCAGAAGATCGCCAATATACTGCTTTCCGTTATGAGGGTTTTACATACCAATTTAATAGGATGCCATTTGGATTGATAAATAGTGGTGCAGGTCTAATCAGATGTTTAGATAAGACTTTATCTCCTGAGGTAAAACAAATCATAATTATTTATGTGGATGATGTAATTATTGCATCCACCACAGTTGAAGAACACCTTCAACATTTATCTATATTTTTTAAAGAGTGTTTTCTGAAAGGTATAAAAATTAACTTCAAGAAGAGTACTTTAGTTTCCAACCAAGTAGTCTTCTTAGGTCATATTGTTGGTTGCAATGGGATAAGACCTCATCCAGAGAAGATCTCTGCCATTCAAAACTTTCCTAAACCATCTACCCGAAAACAAATTAGATCATTTTTAGGTCTATGTAATTTTTACAACCGTTTCTATCAGAAGTTCTCAGACCACATGGAACCGTTGCTAAAATTGATTAGAAAAGATGAACGTTGGAAATGGACTGAAGAACAAGACCGTGCATTTGAGAATATTAAAACAGGGTTTTTAAAGTTAACTATGTTAGCTTTCCCTGATTTTAATAAACCATTCATTGTTCAAACAGATAGTAGTGGTTATGGATTAGGGGTAACACTATCCCAAATCCAAGAGGATGGCCAACCAGGTGTCCTCTACTTTATAAGCCGGCTCTTGAAAGGTCCAGAAATAAATTACACGGTTACAGAGAAGGAAGCACTAGCAATAGTCTGGGCTTTCCAAAAATTTCGACAAATGCTACTCGGATCAGAGGTGATAGTGATCACTGATCACAAAAGCCTTGAATTCCTGAATCATAGTTATCTGACTAATAGTCGTCTAGTTAGATGGAGTTTACTACTACAGGAATTTAATTACACTGTGCATTATTGCAAAGGATCCGAGAATATCGTAGCTGATGTGCTTAGTCGAAATCCATGTAGGTCAGAACAAAATCATTTGATGGTAGACAATGCCTACATTACAAATGTCAATGTGATGGCTGATAGTAATGTAGAGAACGAGTTGGAAAACTTACAAGAAATACAATTTAATGACCCAGAATTAAACCCAATTATAAAAGTTTTATTAGGGGAGGAAGTTTTGGATGCACCTAAAGATCTTAACCATTTTAAATTAGAACAACAGGTCTTACTATATAAAGTGAATGATAATGTTGATGAGTGGAGGACAATAATACCAAAGTCTTTACGTGACCCACTCATAAAATACGTACACTGTCTATACGGGCATTATGGTGCTCATAAGACAGAACATACCCTTAAGAATTGGTTTTACTGGCCAAAAATGTATAAAGACATCTTGAAATCACTCCAAGATTGTCTAATTTGCTTAAGAGCTAAATCAGTAAACCAAAATTATATTAATTCAATTAATTCTATCATTCCAGAAAGACCAAACGAGATCTTAGCAATTGACTATTATGGGCCTTTGCCTCCATTTAACAAACAAAAATATTTATTAGTCACTTATGATCTCTTTTCCAAATATGTTGCTGCTTACCCGATACCCCAAGCCAATACTAAACATACAATCAAAGTATTGAGTACTCTCCAATTTCCAATGATAGGAAAACCAAAAACCATACTAACTGATCATGGTACACCTTTTCTATCTAGGGAATGGAAGAAATGGGTAGACATATCAAAAATAAAACATGTGCTAATCTCTATTAGGAATCCACAATCAAATCCATGCGAACGTATTATGCGGGAGCTTGGACGTTTGTTTAGGACCTATTTAGAAGAGGAGCACAAGGGTTGGGTAAAGCAGACAAAACGTGTAGTAGACTATATCAATTGGAGTTTAAATGAATCTACAGGATTCTCACCCATCCGACTACACTTTCATCAAATTATACCTATATTATTTAAAAAATATAAACCTATTATTAATGAACCCAAAATAAATGGAGAAAATGATATTTTACAAGCTCATAAACAACTTGTTAAAATGGCAAATAATAGAAGTCAAAATAAAAAAAAATGTATTTATGAATTTAAAATCGGAGATAAAGTTTTGATAAAGACTTTCCATCCCAGCAAACCATTGGAGAATAAATACCATAAATTCTTCAATACCTATGAAGGACCTTATACTATCGTTAAAAGGGCAGGTCCAAATGCATTTTGGATTAACCAAGAAGGAGAGATTCGTGGTACATACAATTCACGAATTTTAAAACCATATTTTGGCTGCTTATAATGTTTTATAAAGAAATGAGGTGAAGACCAAGATAAGAATTGGGCAGTGTAAACCATACGGTTGTATAAAAAATAATAATAATAGTGATCAATGTAAAGAGAAGTATAGTTAAAAACATTAGCTTTGGTGAGGGTATTCTTTAATGCCTTAAAATAATTAAAACCATAGAGTCAATTCATATTTATAGATGGATACTCTAGTATTTATTTAGTCCTTTTCAAATCCATAAGTCTTAAAGAAGCAGGAATAAGGCTAGTAAATATATTTGTGGTCCAAGAAGGAAACACATTATTTTTTTTTTATTTTATTTTTTTTTTATAAAAAAAAAAAAAATTAACCCATCAAAGTCCTTAATTTTTTTTTTATTTTTGATCATTATCACAAAAATAAAATAGCCCAAGTATTAGGAAGATATAACAGTTAAAAAAAAAAAATGCAACCCTTCATAAAATCCAACTATAAATGCAATTAAACTATAAGAATATATTTAAAATAGTTGTAAGTGTTTAAAATTTTAACTTAAATTAAAATTTTAAATTTCCCAAGGGAAGGGGAAATATAATAGTAACTTACAAGTTATTATTATTAGTCTAGCGTGTTTTATCTCTTGTGAAATTATTTATAAATATAAATTTTTATTTGACTATTTTATTATGTAACATATATGTACTATTTATATATACATTTAAGTTTTAAATAAAATATACCTTAAGCTTTTGAGTAAAATGCCAGATTTGAAGTTAAGAATAAATACTTATATTTTTTTTTTATTTTATTATTAAATCTTAATGTCAGTGGAACAATTGATAGTTGAATTAAACATGAACTTATATAACACACGAGCAGATTCGTTCGTGCTCTGAAAAATAAAGAAAACAAGGAAAGAAACAGAAAACTTTTTCTCTTTAAAAATAGCATTTTTCTTTTATCAATACTACTATTTAGCGATTGGAATTTAAGTATTAACTTTTTCAAATTAAAATAATTTGTGGATTCAAAGTCTGCAAGGAAAATATATTTAATTTTCTACTTAATCTTAAAGGAATAGCAATATAAAGGAAAAGAACGTCTATTTAAGTTTTGAAACTACGTTGTTTTAACTCTTTCATTATTCTTCGGATTATATAAATTTAAGATAATTATATATATTAAGGATAAAACAATGTGCACTGAGTAGTACACTCATTATATCGTAAAAGGTTTCGAAACCAACCTTGCATGCTATTTTAAAATATTTTGAAATATTGAATATATAGAACGTCTAGTGATAATAGAGAAATGAAGATTAAGAACATCTACATTCGAAGAATATTTATTTTATTTCACATTAATCCGGTCATTGGATGTTATTAACAGTTTATCGTTTAAGGATAAATGGAATCATCATTGTACAAATGGATTGGTGATATGCTTCGTAAGAGATCTTCATTGGGATGATGAACTATAGACTTCAATATCTACTCTCAACTCTCTTATAATTAAGTTTCCTTATTATTTATTTACATATATTATAATAATGCTTATATTATTTTAATATGTTTATTATTATTATTATTATTATTATCTTTATTTCAAATTTGGCATCGCATCATATATATCTTAAAAGGAAAATTATATTTATTATTAAATATAATTAATTGAAAGCTTAACATAATTCATTAAATTAGATGAGGGATATAAAAAATAGTTATTATTTGACAGATATCTTAAACAGGATTGTATTGTGTTTATTACGTAATATTGTAAACGTTTAATGTATTTTTATTTATTAAAAATACATATAATATATAAGTTATACAATGGCAAATAATACTTATATATGGGTAATTGTGAAGCATATAAATAAGAACGGTAAATAAATTAATAAGTTACATAAATTATTAATTTTTGAACCCAGATACTGTTTTTATATATCTGTTAATTTAAGCTATTTTCTTTAATTTTTGAAAGTTTATTATAGTATTGAGTTTTATCATAGGGTATTAAATAAAAAAATATCATTTATTAATATTCTTTTAAAATGATAAAATTCATCCGTATTTATTTATTAATATTTTATTATCTATTCTATTATATTTTTTATTGTTTATTAAATATTGATTTGTTAACGTGATCTCTTTGTCTAATCATTATTGAATTATATTATATATATGCTAGTATTATAAATGTCATATGAATAATAGTTATAATTAATGCTTATATAGAGGCATATGAAATAACTTGTTTTTGAAATTATTCCTGAAAAGAGCTGATTGCAAATTCTCCGTGAGTTTAAATATCGTGGCATAATGGTGACTGAAAGAGGGATGAAAGATGGATGTCCTGGTCTAAATTGTATTTAAACTTATTTAAAGATTAATGAGCTAGCATAATAGAGGTATATATAATCATGGACTTGGTATTTCATCGATTCATTTCTAGCATTCTACTTGAAGACCCAAAGTCCGATTGTAGTGAAATGCGTATCCTCTTTCTAAGGAATTTAATCATCTCTTTATATTTAACAAGACCAACTTAGATTTTAAATATAATCCATTCTGTTATATTTGGCGAACCTAACTATGAAGCATTAAGTTAATGATTTCTAAACATTAAATATAATTGATTATATTACAATTAATACATCAACTGGGATGATTAAATGCCGTTCCGTTATATTTGATGCCTCAACTAAGGCTATCAAATAGGCTGTCCCGTTATAATATATATATATATATATATATATATATATATATATGATTGAAATGTAATTATTTTAATATTTGATTTCATTAAAATAACTATTCATTTGACTTGACTTTTATTATAAAAATTTAATAATCTACCAAACATTTATTTTAACATAAAATAATAATGTATTTAATCTTATTAATTAAAATAATATTTTTAAGTTTATGGTTTGATATTGCACATAAACTACTGAGCTTAATAAGATTGTAAGCTACCATTACAAGTTTTAATAATTAAAAATTGAATAGGAAATGGAGTGTGAAGAATTAACTAACAAAAAGTTGAAACTAGACCTTTTCAATTTTATAAATTAAAAAAAAAAGGAAAATGTAAAAATAAAAATTGAATTAAAATGTACAAAGAAATATTGTAAATGTAATTCTACTTAAAGATTGCTTGGCTGATAAAGAAAAAGTAAAGGTAATAATAATTCTAATTACATTAATTGAAGAAACAAATGAAAAAGGATTTAGAACTGTAGCTTAGCAAAACATTAGATTAATCTAAGCAAAAATTTAAATTAAAACATAATGGGAAATTAATTAAAAAATATAAATTAATTAAATCAGATCAGAGAATGATAACTTGAAAAACGATAAAAAATAAGAGTATAAAAGATCAAGGAAAGCATTCATTATTATTATTATTATTAATAATATTATTAATATTCTTATAACATTTCAGTACTGTTGTGTTCATTATTGCTACTGTGTAAAAGTTTTCAAGGAAAATAAGATGTCTTCAGCATGAAGACATTTGTAATTACATTTACCAAAGAGGAATATAGCATCATGCCATGTTAGATAGTAATAGAAGCATATGACTAGTCTTCAATCTCAGTCGTATGAAACAGCAGAAGCTCTCCTTCTAGAAATCATGTTCATTGTATGATCTGAAAAGGTAATATATCTGTCCCTTCCATTGAAACCTGAAAAATTAGCAAGAAGCAAAACCATTAACGGAAAAAGGAAAGGCCAAACAGTTTGTAATCAATAAAGCAGGAGAAAGCAAACAATTGCATCCATGAATAGTGCATTGTATTATCCTCAAAAATCCTAGGTAACTCCAAACTTTATTACTCCACTTTAAAGACTTAATCATGTTCAAATAATATACTCTAATGAACTCTAATAGACACAGCAATAGTAAACTTTAAGTGCTACCACAAAATTATTACATGAAGTCAGATCTTCATATGTGTGTATTTACATTTTATATGCATAAAGCTTTTAAGTTATTTTTTGAATTCTTATTATATTATATCCTGATGTGTGTGAGTGTATTTAAATTTATAATGTTTTTTTTTTTCTAATGCATTTTAGTATAAAAAGTTTTAATTAGAATTATGTTTAATAAATCATTTGTTTACATAATTATTGTTTGGTCAGTTCTTTTTTTATAATTGTGCTACTAATAAGTAATTTATAATAAGAATGACTATTTAGCAAGGGTATTATATTTTGTTTTTCCACAATTAAATAAATGAACTAGCTTGGGATATATCAAGCAGTAAATTGTATATCTGTCATCTGGGTATACTGATTATATAACTTATGATTAGCTGGTGCCCAAGGTCTTAATTTCAAAACAAATAAAAATGCTTTGCATGTCAGAAGTTTGATTTAGCAGCTGGAGTTCTACAGCCTGGAAATGTGACTGCAGTTTATACCTTGTGTAGCCTCAGTCTGGTTATAGGTGTTGTTGGTTTCATCCATATTCTGTATTAAACAACCTCTATAAAATGAATTTGCACCTTTCAGTATAGTCTAAGATGTAAATATTGGCAGGAATGTTTACACTTGGACTACAACAAATAGAAATTTTTTAAGTTACTAGAAGCTTCTTGTTTTTGAAAACAAATTAATAATAATGGTTTTTAAAACTTTCAAATCTCATTTCTATTCTTCATTATTTTGATAATAAACTTGATTTTGCATTAAGCTAGATTGTTAATTAATGAGATATTATTTTATATAGCACTATGTTTTTATGTAATAGTAATATTAGCTTAATTGCTAATATTACTATTGTTACTTAATGTAAATCTTATATTAGCCCAAACTTATGTAAACTATAAATTTTCAAAATCCATTGTCAAGGTAATCTCTATGAATAAAAGATGGGTTTGTAATATGATCTGATATCTTGAAATGGAACAGCAAGTTGATACTTGGTTTACAACAGATTAAGATTCATAAATTCCAGACACTTAACTAAACCCCATTAAACAGAAAAATCTAACTTGTTTTTAGAAGTTGTTAAAATAGATTACATTTGCCTGTTTAATGAGGGGGGTGTACTTTAATTCTGGGAATTTTGTTGCAGCCCATATGTCAACATTTACTCCATATATAATCTTAGATCATAGTGTAAGGCAAAATTCATTTTCTACTTATAGAAGTTGTTTTACACCAGATGCAATTGGACTGTTATCATGTGATTTACATTTATGAAACTAGTTTTATTCAAATAGAGACTCATTATCTAAATATATTGTACCGGTCAAAACATGTTGATCCATATAACATGAACTGGAACTTAATGAAACATACTTCAAACCCAGTGAAGCCTGAAATTTAGATCAGTAATCAACCTAGATTCGAACCCATTTGGCAAGCCCCAGATCGAACACCTAATGAATAACATAATAGTGATGGCACATAAAAATTAATTCTTAAGTCTGGCCCACTAGAAGAGTGAAAGAGACAATGAGACATATTTAACAAAAGAACACATACATGTAGGAATGTATGTAAGTGAAGAGAAGACAATTTGAACTACATAAGTAAAGGTCTCTCTTGCTAAAATTAAGCACTCAAGGTGCATGTACCGAAATTTTAGCCTTATATAAGTATTACATGCTGACATCACGCTTAAGAAGAATTAATATTTAAAACATTTAATGAAACAGTAAATTAATTATGTATTTATTTGGACGTGCATGACAAGATGATCTACCTGGTGGTCGATAGTTACATGCAATTGATTACGTTATTATGATTCATATGCTTTTATTAATAAACAACATATTCTACATAACTAGGTATACTTGGTGAGTGAGATCAAGATGTCAATCATTTGACTACAAAACAAAGTTACAACATATTTGAATTAATGCTTTAGTGGCAGTTCTGAAAGGTGATGATTAATGTACAAATTTATGGTGCATTCTAGAAATCATTATACATATACGTTATAACTATTTTCACACTGTTTCAGTCATGAAAATAAATATATTTTAAAAATGGTTTACTCATTAAGGATAATATTTGTGAATATTTAATAAAACCTACATTTAAATCAAGTTTATTTGCTTAGTGAGCAAAATATTTTAACCATTCTTTAAATTCTGGTTTAAAAAGAAAATAATGCTTCATCTTTCTAACATATTATACTTATAAATAAATGGGGTAAATTACGATGGTGGGTTTTTTTAAGAAGAAAAACAACATTATTATTTAGACTAATTACTACTATCGGAAAGATTTATATATACATAAGCAAGCACAATTTTATTTTTACAGCATCAAAATAAGGTCATTAAATAAATAAATTAATAATAATGAAAAGTAGCAGTGCTGATAAGAAGTCAGAAGAATCCGACATGATATTTTGCTTCTAAATGAAGAAATTGAAGTGGCTAAGAGTCCCTTTCCTAGGGCACTGTTTAGTAAGTTTAATTAGGATTGGCATGGTCCTCAAGGTTCTCATGTGCAACCAATGTGAGAGGCTTATTATATGAAAATGGTCCAGGGAAAGTCAGCTGTCCATAGGACAAAGCATGAAAAAAGTCTATGGTCTAAACTCATCACAACCCTCCAGATGGGAAGCACATACTGGTTAATAAACTGAGCCATATATCAGAACACAGAGTAATACTATATCTTTAATGACATGAAATGAAAGTTACTATTTTAAGACACGATTTTCACTCGAATGCTATAATTTAAGCAATTCATGCTATGCTATGTAATATATTGAGAAAGATTTAATTCATACAATGTAGATTTTAAAATGTACCCGCTTTTCTTTCCTTGCTATTAAACATATTTAAATCCCACTGTCCCAAATTTTATAACTTGAGAATAATCAAGTCTTTGAAATATTAAGAGTATGACATAATAATATGGATGACATAAAAAAAACAATAAGGAGTCACCTTTTCAGAATTAAGTGAGGAACATAGAAAAATATTTAATAGTGCTAATTTTTTGGCAATTTAAAAATTATATATAAATAATACCATTTTGATGCATAAAGAAAATCATGAAACTAGATTAACTTAAGAAACAACCTGGTAAGCATATTAATTAAGAATGTATGAAAATTTAACTCAAAAGAGAGGGGGATTTGCTAACTTCAACCCAGGGAGGTCTGAATAGATAGGGGGAATTAATTTTATTTATTAAGCTCACAAGATTGTTTAGATTGGCAACTTAAAATAAAACATAGTTTAAAATTAAAAAAGGAACCACACCTTAATTAAAGAATTAAGAGCATATGATAGACTTTACATATATAAAAAGAAAATTGTTAGTATGAGAGCAAATTTACATTAACAGTTAAGAAAACATTTAATTTAACCAATTTCAATATGAAATCTGGATAACCAAGGTTGAGATTAGTTTTAGAATGAGTTAGACATAAATTTCATAGGTGGTTCTTAAGTTAGTTACCTTGCTATATTAAAGAGTCCATTTTGACAGTTCGGCTCCAGCATGGCAAATTAACAGGATTCAAACGATTTTCAATGTAGTAGCAATTTTCCATTAGGCATTCCTTTGTTCTTAGGTCATTCTTTCTATCATGTTTGGGGCATCAGCAAGGTGGTTATTGGTGGTAACATATGGATCAACAAAGGCAAGAAAATGTGATTAGTTTGACTACTTGTTCATCATTTTGGAAAACAACGTAGCTTGGAGTAGTTTGGTGACAGTTAATCTACAAAACTAATTCTCTCTCAGCGGTTAAAAATCGTCCCATTATATATTGCCCTCAAATATTTTTGGAATGTTTTTAATATCCTTTTTTAATTTCATTCATGATTACTATCTAGTAGGATTTTTTTCATTTTCTTTACCTACTGTTTTTGGAGATGCAACCATTAGATAATTTGTCCAAAATATATTCAAATCTCTTAATCTTGTTTCCCTTTTTTACTTTTAGTACATTTTAATTAGGCATCTTTTCCCAAAGTTAGACAATGTGAAATTTTCACCCTTTTAATTATTTTTCGACAATTAACAGTTGCATACTCCATCTTGGATTTTTAACAGAAAAATTATGTTTTTAAAAGAATTTAAATGAAAAGTTTTTTTTTTTTTTTTTTGTAGAAATTAAAAAAAAAAATTTGTAAAATTAATATTGTGTTAGTAATTGCTTCTGTTATATATCTATATTTGAGCTGCACCTAATATATTTTGATTTTAATAAGAATTAATAATAAATAGTAGTAAAAAATATTAAAAAGTGGAACTTAATAACTTTTTCGGTGCACATCACACATATACATAAAATAAATATACATGAATATAGAAGTGGGATGAAACATAAGGTTTAAACACTGGTTAATAATTTGATAAGTATGAATGACCATGAAGCTCAACATTAATTATGATTGACTGCTTCAATATATGCTAGTTCATCTATTTTATAAGTAATGCCTATTCACTCAATGACAGATAATAGCTTTTTGAATGTATACATTTATGATTATCACTTATTGTTATGCCCTTTTTCAAATACAGACTTAATTTTTATTATTATATTTATTTTATTAATTATATATCACATAACTTATTTTTTTTTGTTTTGACATTTAAATTTTTTCACTAATATACAACAAGATCTTAGATTTTTTTATAAATTACCACTAATCATTTTTACAATTTTGACATATAATTACACTCACTGAACTAATCAAAAATATCTTAGGCTCATTTTTATTTATCTCTATAGTCATGAATTAAAATAAGATGGTAATAATTTGTGATGTTATACTTCATATTTTATGAACCTAGTCTTGAGTAAAGAAACAGGCTAGTCTTTTTTCTTATAAATAAACAATAACCTACAAGCTTAAGAGAATAGAGTCATGTGATCTATGACTCTTATTTTGACTATTTATAGTATCTGCTTTATATCTTATGTGATGTTATATTGCTAAGACTACTAATATTTTGGTATGGCTAAAGATCTCTCAGCCCCATATAGCTATTTGAGTTGGATAGCTGGGTTTGAAGACATGTAGATCTCTGAAAATTTCATATTTTCCACTCAATAGCTAACTTTTAGTTAAATGCTGGCTTTGGGTTGGTATTTTTAGATCTAGTGTCTGAACCTATCATAGCACCTCTCTGAGGAGGGCCAAAGCATGAAACCATGGTCAGAGGTTTGGGGGGTCCTGATGAAGATATTTTAAATGCTTTCTCTACCTAAGCATTTATCACAAAGCTTGTTGAGGAATTGGCAACCCTCATTGTTTATAACTTACAAGCTTAAGAGAATAGGGTCATGTGATCTATGACTCTTATTTTGACTATTTAATAACCAGTCTAGTTATAAAATTAAAACTGTTTAGTGAATGAGTATCTAATTATTTTTAACTAAATAATAAAGCAAACATAAAATCTGCACAATGATCTGTATTGTCCTCTTTGTGGTAATGAGTTAATAGAATAAGGGATTTAATTTCTGTTTATTTATCAATATACAGAGTGTCCATAAAGTCCGTGTGCACTTAAAACAAATTATAACTTTGTTAATATTTGTAATAGAGAAATCTAATGGAATAAAAGCTGGTAAAGGTGGAGGCCAAGAAAGTGATCCACTTTTTCCAGTCCATCTGTAAGGAAATTTCGGATTTAAAAACTGTCTAACATGCAGAACAAAGTGGCAAGGAGCTCCATTTTTTTATAATACTGCATCATTTTTAGTCCTGATTTTGCAAGCTGAGGAATAAAGTAATTCTGTAAGGATATATAAGTAGATGTCAACATTAATAACATGATCTTCAAAAAAGAATGACCCTATGATTTGATTTTTTTTCCCAAAGCACAACACGTACATTAACTTTAGTAGAATCTCCTTCATGTTCAACAATTTTATTTTGAGTTTTCAGTTCCTCAAATCTGGCAATTATGCCTGTTGACCTTACCACTAATGTGATAAGGTGCTCCATCAGAGAACATTAAACTACTTACATATGCATCATCACTGTCAAGTTTTTTTACTGAAATGATAACAGAAAGTTAGCCATGAATAATAGTCTTTTTCTAACAACATTTGATGGAATTGAAATTTTGTGAGGTTTCATATTAAAACTTTTCTACAGAATCTTAAGAATAGTGGACTTTGGAAGCCTCAGTTCTAGTGATGCTCATCTTAATCATCTTAATGACTTTCTTGGACTTACTTTAAAGGATTGTTCTAAGGATGCTTCACATGTAGCCTACTATACCATGGTTTATGGAGGATTGAGACTGTCTATTTGAATGTTTTCATCCATTTGGAAATAGTGTTTCTATGATGTGGTTCTTTACTGTAGTAGGTTCTAAATTTTCTTTATACAGAAACAGTTGATTTAAGTTCAGCCAACCAAAGGGCATAGCTTACTTTTTTCAGTTGAAGCTATGGATCATGTCATTCTGAAAAAGAAATATTAAAAAGTTTCAAAAAATAATTAAATTGTTGTGTTAAACAGTCACTAAATAGTTTATAAATTAGTTATATTAAGATTTCTAATACTTTTTACAGATTTTTTTCTATCACAAAGACTAATAAGGTTATACATTTTTAAAATTGTACATGGACTTTATGGATATCCAGTGTAATAATGTTTTGTTTTTAATCTGGTTAACATGATTGAATTCATTACAAATTTTTATAAATGTTGTCAAGAGAAAGCTTATAAAATTCAAAAGTAATAGATTGATCCATTGTATTCTTGGTTTTTTATCAATGGCAACTTTATTCATAACATCGAGATAACGTAGTTTTCTCTATTAATATTATATAATCATGTGCTGAAGGAAACTTGAAAGTGTGTGTACAAATCCCTTCTAATTGCATCTAACGTTTATTATAAACATTATATTCATATTAAAATATTACAGATTCAGCTTGAATTCTTCCATCCCTCTTCTGTGTATTTAAATATTCATATTAAGGTGCTACATATGAGGAGTCAGAGTGACTTAAGGTCAACTTTGTCATTATAACAATACTGGAATCAATAATGATTTTGAGCATTGCCATCATCAGATTTTGGATAATATGGATGGTTGATGAATTGGAGAATGGAGAAGACTGAAGTTTGTTCATTAATGTTTGAAGATTTACTATGTTAATATAAACTGAGCACTGATTATATGTAAATGTGGGGAGATGGTGATCTAGGTCAACTGATGAGTTTTGGTTTAGCACAAAATACATATATTGTAGATAATTTTTCTTTTTACATGTATGTAGTCATGTGGATCAGTTATATAAGATGAAGTAGATAGTTAGCAAGAGCTTGAAAGTCTGTATTAAAATTTCTGCTTGATTATTAAAATAAGGTAATTTAAATTTAGATTCACAAGCTATCATTGAATTATTAATTTAATAATTATTAATGCCATGTTAAGTCTGAATTTTCATCAAAGTGGGTGTATTTGTGAAAGAAACTTATAAACATCAAAAGCTTAAAAAATAAATGGATCCATCCTATGACTGAATTTTTATCAACAATGTTATTGATTTATAATCTGAAGTGAGAATGGTTTAATTTACATATCTATCTATCTATCTATCTATCTATCTATCTATCTATCTATCTATCTATCTATCTATCTATCTATCTATCTATCTATCTATCTATCTATCTATCTATCTATCTATCTATCTATCTATCTATCCGTCTGTCCATCTATCCGTCTGCCTACCTGTTTACCTATCTACCTATCTATCCATCTATCCATCCATCTATCTATCTATCTATCTATCTATCTATCTATCTATCTATCTATCTGTCTGTTCGTCCGTCCGTCCGTCCATCCATCCATCCATCTATCCATCCATCCATCCATCCATCCATCTATCTATCTATCTATCTATCTATCTATCTATCTATCTATCTATCTATCTATCTATCTATCTATCTATCTATCTATCTATCTATCTATCTATCTATCTATCTATCTATCTATCTATCTATCTATCTATCTATCTATCTATCTATCTATCTATCTATCTATCTATCTATCTATCTATCTATCTATCTAACTGCAAGGATTACAAATGTAGTGAATAATTGCACTATAGTGTGATCACTTCTTAGTTATTTTGTTCTATAATGCAATAAATAATATATATATATATATATAACAAATTTTATAAAAACAATAGACGTTTTTATCTTTATTTAATAAGGAATGATTAAGCATTGTTTTACAAGCAAATAAAAGGTTATCTAAAGATTATGGACCATTAGACTGTATAAACAAATGTAGATTATTATAAATAAAGGATTAGCTACCATATTATCAATACTTTTATTCGTGTCAGTTTTGATTTCTCCACTGTTGCAAAACTTCCCTGTACAACACTGCACACAATTACTATCAGTACAGACTTGGGTTTTATATTTACTACACACTGCTCCTGGAATACCACTTGAACATCCACGTTTATATATTTGCTCTGTTTTTAAATAAATTGACCAACAGTCTTTTTGATTACCACAATCAACAGTGCAAGATGCATCAGTTTGCTGGTTTTTACATGTAGAGTCATCTTTACAGGAATAACAACCCTCTATAGCAGCACGTTTTGGTATACAATCAGTTTTATTACTTGCTGCTAACTCTTGTTCGTTACAAAAATTAGCTTTGCAGCATTGTCTACAAATACTTTCGCTACATTTTTGTGTTAAATACTGATCACATTTAGCTCCTAATAGATCACTAACACATCCACGTTTACTTTCTTTGGTTTTCGAATTATAGCTTAACCAACATTCTTGTCTAGGACATGAGGTAGTACATGATATCGCTAACTGTTTTTGGCCACATGCTAGATTGTCACTACATACATAACATCCACTTTTCAAAGAACTTTTTAAGTCACAAGGAAGCATCGCAGCTCCATTGCAAAAAGCACCACTGCAACA
Organism: Epiperipatus broadwayi; assembly: GCA_028023455.1. Classification (NCBI taxonomy): domain Eukaryota; kingdom Metazoa; phylum Onychophora; class Udeonychophora; order Euonychophora; family Peripatidae; genus Epiperipatus; species Epiperipatus broadwayi. The sequence goes on along the minus strand of JAQFVV010012561.1, from coordinate 1,526,547 downwards.
AAACTTGCATGAGTCTTCTGCACATATTCGAGTGGAAAATTTATGACACATAGAGCCTGATTCCACTTTTGTGCATTCACGTTGATATATTTTGTCAGTTCTTGTATAAACCATCCAGCATTCTTGTATCACTTTACAAGTATTTGCACAAGATGAGTCTGTCTGTGCGTTGGCGCATTTATCTGTATCAAAACACTCATAGCAGCCACTGGATAATTTACTTTTAGGTGTACATGCTTTCTTAGTTGTAAGTTGTCTTGGTTGCTGTTCTCTTACAGTCGCTTCAGAAATATATGTGAATTGACAACATGTTGCAATAATACAAACAAAGACAATTTTCGATTGCATTTTGATTTAAAAAGTAATTTTAATAATTTTAAAGTAATTTGCAGGGATAGAAATAATCATTTTTAACTATGACATTTGTTTTAGTTCGTTTTTCAATATTCTTTCTATTATTTTTTAAATTATCTGTTCTGCACGAGAACATTCAAAATATTACATAATACATTTTATTTTAAAATATAGTATTCATGATAATGAGTATAAATATATATAATTCTTATTTATTTATTAAACGCACAGATCGTATAAAGTTAAAGAGAAAGGATTTCACTTTTTAAGATATTCGCCTTACGGATTTTATAATAACTCAACGTTGCCGTGTTGAGTACAGAAATGGCGTTCAGATTGACCTATATAAATCAGAATTTAGATTAAAGATACGACAACCACTTTTAACTTCACAAAGTCTCTACTTTGTGTTGGAGGCTCCTCTGCATTCAACACGAGCATTGAATTATTATAAAATTAGTAAGTCGCATATGTTAAAAAGGTGAAATCCTTTCTCTTTAATATATATATAAAACAGACATTAATTAAAGTAAAAATCGATGTCGATTGCACACACCTCATCTCACAAGATGAGGTCCATTACTACAAATGTAATATTTAATAAGGCTATAACCTTAAGACTATGCGCATTACTTTGAGTAATGAGTATGCGCTTTATAAATATATTTATTACTACAAATGTAGTAAAACATTATGCATTAATAATTGTTATAGCCTAATAAATATATTAATAAACTGAATAGGTAAGGTGAGAACGTGTGATGTAGGATGTAGCATTATCATAAAAGTATATATTAAGTGTAAAGTTAGAAAGACTGACAATCTCGAATTTTACTTGCATAATCGTCATTCTAACTTATTAATACTAAATATTGCATATAAGATGTAATTAAAATTCAAGTTGCATTTATGTATTCACGATCAAAGTAGATGTTAAAATATAAATATTTTAAGGCTCTTGCTTGCCTGACAGGTGAGAATTTTTCATGAGCATATGTATATATTTCATGTAATCAACTGTAATAAACATGTTCGAATACATTATTAGGGTATTTTACATATATAAATTGTAAATACAACTACCCTTTCATAATATATCTTGACAAACCAAATAATACTAACGTTAGATTCGTTCAGCAATAATATCATTTATTTGTTCAATAAAATCAGTAGTATATATATTCTAACCTAATAAACGACGACTTCACTTCTATTAAAGAAAATCTCGGAAGCCTATACTCTTCCGTCTATGATTCGGGTAGCAAACCCTATATTTTACCTAATATAGCTAGACGTTTGGTTAGTTATAATAATTCAGCTACAGCGATATGCAGTTCAGACAGAGATAGAATTAAAATATCATCATTAATAAAATAAATTTAAAAGGAAAATTTAGAATAACTAACATTCTTTCTCTATCCAAAACACATTCTCTGAGCTGTAAGTACTTGCACTGTTCGACAATGATGATGATGATTTCATGTCATTGTTAATATTACTGACTAAAACAAAACATTCATTAATTTGCCAATATGATCTCAATATTTTATTATTATACAATCAGAAGTTTCAATCTCTTTAGCCATGCCACGCTTGTAATATTGATCATAATGAATCAATTCTTAATTTAAGAGCACTTATAATAATGACACTAATCTCAGGGTTCTCTGTTATATTTAATAAAAAAATTGCTCGGCAGTATTGTGTTGTCGCATATGACTGACATTCTGGTCGGCTATAGGAAACATTTACTTTATTTAAATTCTAGGTATCTTCATCCACATCTCAACTATTATAATATTTAAAGAGATGATAACCATATTCAATAACAACACATAATTTTGAATAATACAGCCCTTTTTCCAGAATCTCAGTCGGAATGCTGAAAAGACAAGGGAGCTTTTGTGTTCTTTCATTATCCATGACAACACAATAATTTAACTAAGATTTATTACTCAGACACTTCATTTAAAGGTGTACTTAACAATGTGCAACCAAAAGCGACTAGTTTGGGAATAAAATGATTTTACACACATATAAAATAAAATGTCTTGGTCTGAAGTTTTCAATTCCATAAATAATTCTGATTAAATTAAAATATAATGAAATATTCTGATCTGCTTACAATTGTCTATCTGGTGTATTGAATTTAAGATTTCATAAATGATTTTGGACTCAAGAAAGTATTGCAAGTATTATGCCAATACACTTTTATTTAGCACACAAGAAAAATGACTCAAAACAACTTGTAACAAGACTATAATTTATTATTAAATTTTAACAAGATTATAATTTATTATTACAGTTTAACAAAACTATCCTTTGTGATTAACATAATAAACAAACATATACAATTATTCGATCCCATATGGATAAAATAAAATAGAACTAACATTAATTCGTCTATACTTTTAGACTTGGATTCGAATTACTTCATCTTCTTTTTACATTTATGCAAATTGAATATAACAAAATAAATATTATTATCGATACATTAACTCATCCGTTTAGTGTATCTTATATGAACGGCTGCTTAACTTTATTAACTAACTATTTGTTTTAAAATAAAAATAATCTGATTCTAGGCAATGCGTAGAAACGATTTTTATTATCATATCTTTAATTAAATGATAGTTTTTATTTAGATAACTTATTATAATTTATGGGTTATTTATCAGAAGTTACACTTATTATTTTTAATATTTACCTTAATAACAACTGAAGTTGTTATACACACTGTTTTTCTCAGTATAAGTTATATTGTGAGTGCTAATTAATAATTAACCCGAATTACACCTAGTATTTGAACCCTCCATTGGCAAATAAAAATTTCTAAATCACGCAATTTTAAACTTACTCTCTCCATTGACTTACGTGTGGATTACCAGCACTATTCCGCCGCACAATCCAGACATTGATCATATATACTAGCACGCTATTTTTACTAAATGGATCTTGAGGAATTAACCTCCAATATACCCGTTATCTTGCCATAACTTTCTAAACAAAACACAATATTCAACACCTTCCGTGGTGGAATTATCTCTATTTTCTCATGAGGAATATGGAATAACACCAAAGGTCTGTAGATTTAACTACTACATTAAAATAGTTTGGTGGGTCCTTGCCTCTTACTTGGGCATAATAGGAACACACACCAAATATAATCCTCTCCTGGGATTTTAATGAATAAAATACACTAAATACGATATAAATTACTGATCGCCCTAACTCTGAGAAGCGATCACTTGGGTTATAAACATACCTGAATTGTAGATTTATCTATTCCCCTCATGGAAAATAAAGCTTTTGGGGAGATCATTTTCCATCCCACAAAATAGATACATTACAATTATTACTAATGCGAATATTAATCATAGACTGATGCTATATTGGGGCAAGACAAGCAAATACACTAATTACACTAAATTTATGTTCCGGGGTATACTTAGATCAACATCTGAAATCAATGGATAACACAGAATAAACCATAATAATTTTCACCTTTGCCAAAGAAACATTCAACAAGTAATTGGTAGTCTAGTATCTTGAACTAAATTAAGTGAATGCGTTAATAAAGAATAATTGGGAATAAGTTCCGCAATTAACATAGTATAAATTTGTTTCAAACTTTAAATAAGTAATATCCTGTATAGCACTTCTCTTTAATTACTTCTGATAATTTTAACTAGATATTTTACCTATTAAGTATCTAAATTTTTCTACTTTTACGCATCTAACATATAAATTTATACCCATAATACATATCATAAGTAAACACATTTTATAAAAAAAAAATTTTTTTTCATGTCGAATATAAATTTAACCTAGAATAAGTATATGAAAACATACCTCTATGATTACAAGGTCATTTAAATATTACTTGATTATACAGCCTTTAACCTGTTGATATAAAAAAAAATACACATAATTTTACAAATTAGTAAAAAAAAATCATTACTTAACAAATGCTTATTATCTCACTATAAAAATGTTTTTCCGTTGGGCAATTTATCTAGATGAAGAACTTGATCCATTCGTAGTTCACGAAGCAAATTTAAAATAAGAAACACATTTTATTATTTCATTTATATAAAAGTTGCCTCAGTTCTGGTGCAATTAATAAATTAGGCAAAGAAAACATAGCAGCGTTGGATGTTAACTCTTCCTTGAATTAACTGATATAATTTTGGGATCCAAGAAAACAATACATATTTTAACATGACGAATATTTGACGATAGTCGATCACATATACAATTCTTTTCTTTTTACTATTGGCGATACATATGATTTTTAGCTAGCTGGCTTAGGAATAAAACTAATGCGCAAATTTTCCAAAATATTATTATTATAAGGACTGCAGCTGACTTACGTGGATATGAAGTTTTAACGACTCCAATTGATGTATAATATAACATATTATTTTATAGTTATAATTAAGTCATTAATGTTTGTAGTTTTTTTTATTCCTACTCTAGGAATTGTAATTTGTCTTTAATAAGGAATTCTCCGTAAAATGCACACATACAAATTTTCTGATATTTGCCTTGAGAAAATTTATATTTTCTTTTTAAAAAATATACAGGTGCATAAGTAAATATCCTTGATCATTAATATTATTTTTAGATAATTTTCAGTGAATAAAACATATTTTAATGTGGGGAGCTTACATTATTTTCAAACGCAGACAATTTCTTTTAGAAAGAGCGCGAAATGTTTCTCGTTAACTTCTTTTGGCTTTTATAATATTTCTTTTAATTATAATTTTTCTTTTATACCATGAAAAGATTATTAAATAAGGTAAAGTTAACAAATAATTGTTTATTTCCTGGAAATTACTTATATTGCTTAATTTAAATATAATGACGCTTTCCGTGATTACTGTAGTTAATACGGTCATTTTGAACTTTAGCATACGATAGTATATTTTTGCGTATAAAAAGCTTTAAAATAGGTAGATGGCCACAGAAAACAGAATATCTTATCAAATAGGATTAACAACGCATGATATTATTAAAAATTTACTGGACTTATATTTATTTCTGCAATAAAAAATAATAAAAAATTTGTTACCGAATTTCAGTACTGCTTCCTCCTTGTAAAACTAAAGTCAGACTAAACTTTCTTCAAATTTTGGCGGTCTTGTTTTAGCGACCTCTTACAGAAAAATAATCATTCAATTATAACATAAACAAAAAAAAAGGAAAATAAAAAAAACTTATTACAGTTATATTTTTCCGTATGATTTAAATGGATTACAAAGTAAATTGACAAATAATGAAAAATAATAAATATACTTAATTAATAATTAGTGATGTATATTTCTTTTAAATATGATTTTCTACAAAAATAAATTATCAGAAGTTATTGTGCGTTATGATAAGATACTCGTCTACTCTCCCTCTACCCATCCAAAATCAATTACTGTTTATAATATGTGCTTTTATACTATATTAAATTGCTCTTATTGTTAAAATTTTAATTAAATTATTCATGCTCTTCTTCAAAATGACATCAAATTACTAAATTTATTAGTTATTTGCTTAAAACACGTTACAGTGAGTAAATAGCATACTTTATTAATCACTTAATATTATTACTATTTTATTTTTTTATTTTCTAAAAAAGGATAGCATTGTTTTTCTGTGGAAACAATGCCAAATAAACCAAGTGTCAATAACACTAGGTTACAATTCTCCCACCGTTATGAAAAAATAAAAAATAAAATAACACATACATTATTAATATTTCTTATTGTATTGCTAGGTCTATATCATATTTCTCTTAGAAGTTAATAAATTCAATCTTACAGATTTAATTTTGTTTAGGATATGGTAGTAAGCTTCGGGCATTATAGGTACCTCTTGTTCCATCAGGGGTTGAGACCAAAAAAGCATTATCACACACTTGTTTCACAATTTCATAGGGGCCTTCATAAAGAGACATAAATTTTTGAAACATATGCTTCCGGAGATTACTCACATGGGGAGTTCTAATTAAGACAAAATCGTGAATTTTAAAAAGATGTGGACTGGTTTTGGAATAATGAGTGCATTTATCACCCATCTTTTTCAGGTTAATTCTAGCCATTGCTTGGTCATGTTCCACATTAATATTTTCCTCTATTACGGGTAACGGTGTTTTTATTAGTAAAGGTTCAGGTCTACCAAAGTGTAGCCTAATTGGAGACATCCTAGTAGACTCATTAATAGTTATATTTATATAATTAATAACTTGTGGCAACTTATTCACCCACTGTTTGTGATCCCGTTCTATGTAAACTCGGAATAACCTGCTTATCTCACGCATGATTCTCTCACTTGGATTGGATTGGGGATTTCTAATTGAGCACATAATATGTTGAATATTTTGCTTTTTACCCCACTTTTTCCATGTACCAGAGATGAATGCAGTAGCGTGATCGGTAAGTATTGAAGCTGGTTTTCCTACTAATGGAATTTGATATGTTTCCAAGCACTTAATAACATTTTTAGCATCTGATTTTGGAACTGGGTAAGCAGAGACATATTTGGTAAAAACGTCATACATCACAAGAATAAATTTTTGACGGTTGAAAGGTGGAAGTGGTCCATAAAAGTCCAGTGCCAATAATTCATTGGGCTTACTGGGCAATATGGGTTGAAGTGTTCCCACATATGATTTATTTTGGAACTTGGTTTTTAAACAAATCTCGCATTCCCTAAGTCTACAGGCAATGGATTCAGACATTTTAGGAAAATAAAAATGTTTCTTCATAATAGGTTCAATTTTCTGAAATCCATAGTGTCCATATTGGGAGTGCATATAATCTATTAGTTTATTTACTAAACATAAAGGAATAATCACTCTCCAGGAAGTTTCATCTCCCCTTTTTAATTTCTTCATTAAAATCCTATTTTTAAACCTATATCCCTCTCTAATTCTATCTGCATATTTACTTTTCTGATCTAGTTTAGCTGGATCTGATAAGAAGTTAATTATTTTCTCCAGTCTAGCATCCTGTGCTTGCAGTAATTCTAAATTTGTGTAATCCCTAACTATTTCTTCCTCTAACAAACTGGACATGTTACAAATAATTATATTTTCAGTATTGGGGTTCTGATAATTAACAGAAACAGGATTGCGACTAAGAATATCTGCAATGACATTATCCTGTCCTGAACAATAGATGATTTCATACTGATATTGTTGAAGATAGAGGCTCCATCTAATTAATCTTTCATTATTGAGGTAACTCTTGTTGAGGAACTCCAAACTACGATGATCAGTTAATACTATAATTTTTGATCCTAATAAAATTTGTCTAAGTTTTTGAAATCCCCACACAACAGCTAATGCCTCTTTCTCTGTAGTGGTATAATTAAGTTCAGCTCCCCTTAAATGTCAGCTTAAGAAATATAAGACTCTAGGTTCTTTATTCATTTGGTATAAAATCACCCCTAAACCGAACCCACTACTGTCAGTTTGCAAATAGAACTCTTTATTTAAATCTGGATAGGCTAAAATTACTGTTTTTAAAAAGTTCTCTTTAATAATTTGAAATTCCCTTGTATGTTCCTGGGTCCACTTCCACTTTTCACACTTTTTTAATAAAACAGATAAATGCATAGTATCATATGAAAATTTTTTATAAAACCTGTGATAGTAGTTACACAGTCCCAAAAATGATCTTAAGTGCTTTCTGGTCTTAGGGACGGGAAATCTTTGAATGGCGGCAATTTTGTCTGGGTGAGGTTTGACTCCTTCCACACTAACTAAATGACCAAGAAAAGAGATTTCTCGGGCAATTAAAATACATTTTTCTAAGTTGATTTTTATATTATTATCTGAACATTCACAAAGAAACATGCTAAGATGCTGTAAATGATCATTTAAATTTTCCGAAGCAATGACAATATCATCGATGTATATAACTAACAAATTTTTCAGTTCTTTTGAAAAGACCATATTCAAGCATCTGATAAGGCCAGCCCCACTATTAATTAAACCAAAGGGCATCCTTTGAAAAATATAAGATTGGCCCTGGTAACGGAATGCCGTATACTTTTGATCATTTTGATGGAGTGGGATTTGCCAATAGCTGGTGGTTAAATCAAATGTGGAGAATATGCTCTTCCCTTTGAACTTCGTCAATAACTCCTGAATAGGTGATGGTATGTCATGCTCTGGGACAGTATGCTGGTTAAGTGTACGTGCATCCAGACAGACTCTAATGGATCCATCTTTCTTTTTGATGACTACTAATGGATTCACATAAGAAGAAGGACTGGGTTTAATTATCTGCCAGTCAATCATTTTGTTAATCTGCTGCTGAACCTCTGCCTGGTATTGGTAAGGAATAGGATAAGTACGCTGCTGGAAAGGCTCATTATCTTTCAAATTGATTCTATGAACATACCCTTTTAATATACCAGGTATTTTGGAAAAAAACACCACGATACTGGAACAACAATTGGAAAAATGGTTTATAGTATTCTGTGCCAATAATACATGAACCATCCAACTTAACTTTAATATTTACATCAACTGTTGTTTCCTGTATGGTCATTAATTGATTCATCTGACTATTACAATTGACTATAAGAGGGCAAATCTCCTCTTTACATCCAAAAGTTTCATCTCTGTAATTAATATAACAATTATTTAGAGTCATGAAATCCGAACCAATTATGGCTTCATGAATCAAACCTGGCATGATTAAAAAGACATGCTCAAATTTGCACATATTAATTTCTAGTGTAACAAAAACCTGTTTATTAGATAATTTGGTCTTCTTTCCATTAGCAAGTATTACCCTAATCACCTTAGTTGGTAAAATTGGAATTGATTGGTCAGCTAACTGAATTTTTAAGTATGTTTCTTCAGACAACAAGGAAGCTTGACTGCCTGAATCAATTAAGGTGTTGACAACAATTCCTGAAATGATAATTTTTATCATAGGACAGTTGTATAAAATGGGTGGCTCAGACATTTTTCCTGGTTCCAAATAATCAATGTCCAGGTCTATATTATTAATAATCCACATCATGCTGTTCCCCATATGTTTAAAAATAGGGCCCCGAAGTGAGGAACATTCCTGTGAGGTCCTTTTTAATTTAATGCCCTGCTATTTTTACTACCTTTGTTGTTTTTCTTTGGCATTGTTGGGATACCACTAGTAGAAGGTTGATTCTCATTTAAAATCCTTCTTTTCACTGTCGGCCTACTGAGGTGGCTATTTGTTCTACTATAGGGATTCGTCCTATAATATCCCTTTTCTTTACTTAACCTCCTTTTTCCCACATAGGACCTATCTGTAAAATTAATATTGTTTACCATAGGATGGGTGTCCCTATTTATCCTACTCCTATGATCCATATTCCTATCACTGGTTTCTAGCGAGTCCAAAATTTTGACTACTTCTTCTATTGTATGCCTGTTTGCAGCAATCAAGACCTGCTCGATATGCCTCGGTAAATTATGGTGAATTATTCGTACAATTTGGGTCTCAGACAACGGATAAGCTGTCAACGTTTTCAGTTTGACGGCCTGACTCCTGAAAAACTGAGTGTAACTGCCCTTATTTACATGGTACCTTTCCTGAGATATTTGATACCTGAGGTTGTCTTGGTGGTCTTCCCCCCAAAAACTGGCTAACATAAGATATTTAAAGTCCCCATATGTTTCCGGTTTTATAAATAACGATTGCCACCAATCTTTAGATGCTGCACACAAATGGTTTGTGGCAATGGCAATCTTCTCTACCTCAGACAAATGACATAAGGTGAACAATTCGTCTAAATTTTGGAGATATTCATGTGGATTCTCCAGGTATTCTCCTTTAAAGAATTTTATTTTGAGGAATTTCAAGGCCATGGAGCTATTACTTTCGGGCTCTACCATGACTTTATGTCTGGCCTCATTCAATGGATTGTACATTGAATCAAGTGGACTGATCATTGTATGTAATTCAGAGATTATGGGTTTATTATGACCATTATTAATTTCTTTAACCTGAGTTTCAGATACATTTCTACTATGAACAACTTTATCCATATTAAGGTCCATAGCTTTCATACGACTTTCTAATCCCAATTTATAATTTTGCCATTCACAGTCTATTCTTGTAGAACTGTCCTTAAGGCCTACATTTAAATGTTGAATTTGTTGCTTTAACTGGTTAATAGTTTCATCTTTCTCTAACTCAAGTTTATCTTCTAGTCTTTGATATACTGTATTCTCACACTGAATCATATATTCCCCCATTTCCTCTTTGAGATCATTATGTACTATTTGTGAATTATTCTTTAATATCTCATTAAAATGTTCTACTTTTCCTATCACTTGAATTAGCTCACTTTCTATCTTTTTATTAATTTCACATTGGGTTTCATCTTGAGTTTCTAACTTAGCTATTCTGCTAGTAATCTGGCTCTGACATCCTTTTGCTATATTGTCAGGTTCAAGAGTTATATTTTGGACTTCTTCCTTTAAGTTTCTAAACTCACTCCTAGCACTATCTAATTCTCCTCTAATACATTCTATTTTATCCTTAACTTCACTGTTTAATTCTACATATTGACTTATGAAGTCCTGCTGAATAGCTTCGATCATATTTTCGTCCCTTTCCGACTTTATTTCTATTTCTTTCTTAATTTTTATTTCTAGTTTTTCAGAGGCCAATTTTGACTCTTCTATATGATTCTTTAACTCTTCCCTTAGGTCTTTGATCTCCTGTACATGATTGTCTAATTTACTGTCCAAATTTTGAATTTGATTCTTTAATTCAGTTTTTAATTCAACATTTGAATTTTGTATTTGATTTTTTAATTCACTATTTAATTGTTGTATTTGACTTTCTATTTTACTTTCTGAGTTTTTTAATTCAATATTTAATTGTTGTACTTGACTTTCTATTTTACTCTCTAATTCACTATTTGAATTTTTTATTTGACTTTCTATTTTACTATTTAATTGTTGTACTTGACTTTCTATTTTACTCTCTAATTCACTATTTGAATTTTTTATTTGACTTTCTATTTTACTTTCTGAGTTTTTCAATTCACTATTTAAATTTTGTAGCTGTGTAGACAAACTTTGTAATATTGTAAATATTTGGACTTGCTCATCCCCAGGTAGATCTTTATCTACTTTAGCTTTTTTTTCGGACTAACTTCATCTAAAGATTCTGGTTCCTCTCCTACTTCTACATGAAAATGTGGAGTTTGTGTATCCGGGGATTGGAGCTCTTGGGATTCTCCCAAATCCTCTGACATATCCTGACTATCTTGGTTTTCACTCATATTTAAAATTTAACTTTTTCTGTTATTTGACAGTACTGATATTAGTAATGAACTATTAATAATATTGATAATAAATTACTGACAAGACATCCTGCCTCTATGCCTCTCCTATCAAAAACAATCTACACCAAAAACTATGTTCTTATATTTACTATCTCGAGAGTCCCAACATTAACTACCGAATATTCTTTTCTCATATGCTACTTGGTCCATATAAATCTCACCAAACCATTATGTAATATGGTATAAGTGCTAATCACACCACCAGACAAGCAGATCATCATAAATGATAAAATCATTACAATATTTTAGGGAATTACTTACAGACCATAACATTATAAACTAACAAATTGATTTATTCAGTGGCAAAAGATTATGTCATAAAATAGACATTCATATAATATTTTATGGCTAAAGAAACAATTTATCATTGGCAAACATTTTCAATCAATGAACAATTAATTCATTCACGTGCAAATAATATTTATATTCATTTCAAGAAAATTTTACCAAATTCTTCATGGCCAGCTATAGCCATCGAAGGCCCCTGTAGTTGGGCAGCCATTTCTAACCTAATAAAACATCTTCTATTATTATGAAAGAGAGTTTGGAAATCCTAAACGCTTCTATTAAAGATTCGGGTAGCAAACTCTATATTTTACCTAATATAGCTCAACGTTTGGTTAGTTATAATAATTCAGCTACAGCGATATGCAGTTCAGACAGAGATAGAATTAAAATATTATCATTAATAAAATAAATTTAAAAGGAAAATTTAGAATAACTAACATTCTTTCTCTATCCAAAACACATTCTCTGAGCTGTAAGTACTTGCACTGTTCGACAATGATGATGATGATTTCATGTCATTGTTAATATTACTGACTAAAACAAAACATTCATTAATTTGCCAATATGATCTCAATATTTTATTATTATACAATCAGAAGTTTCAATCTCTTTAGCCATGCCACGCTTGTAATATTGATCATAATGAATCAATTCTTAATTTAAGAGCACTTATAATAATGACACTAATCTCAGGGTTCTCTGTTATATTTAATAATAAAATTGCTCAGCAGTATTGTGTTGTCGCATATGACTGACATTCTGGTCGGCTATAGGAAACATTTACTTTATTTAAATTCTAGGTATCTTCATCCACATCTCAACTATTATAATATTTAAAGAGATGATAACCATATTCAATAACAACACATAATTTTGAATAATACAGCCCTTTTTCCAGAATCTCAGTCGGAATGCTGAAAAGACAAGGGTGCTTTTGTGTCCTTCCATTATCCATGACAACACAATAATTTAACTAAGATTTATTACTCAGACACTTCATTTAAAGGTGTACTTAACAATGTGCAACCAAAAGCGACTAGTTTGGGAATAAAGTGATTTTACACACATATAAAATAAAATGTCTTGGTCTGAAGTTTTCAATTCCATAAATAATTCTGATTAAATTAAAATATAATGAAATATTCTGATCTGCTTACAATTGTCTATCTGGTGTATTGAATTTAAGATTTCATAAATGATTTTGGACTCAAGAAAGTATTGCAAGTATTATGCCAATACACTTTTATTTAGCACACAAGAAAAATGACTCAAAACAACTTGTAACAAGACTATAATTTATTATTAAATTTTAACAAGATTATAATTTATTATTACAGTTTAACAAAACTATCCTTTATGATTAACATAATAAACAAACATATACAATTATTCGATCCCATATGGATAAAATAAAATAGAACTAACATTAATTCGTCTATACTTTTAGACTTGGATTCGAACTACTTCTTCATCTTCTTTTTACATTTATGCAAATTGAATATAACAAAATAAATATTATTATCGATACATTAACTCATCCATTTAGTGTATCTTATATGAACGGCTGCTTAACTTTATTAACTAACTATTTGTTTTAAAATAAAAATAATCTGATTCTAGGCAATGCGTAGAAACGATTTTTATTATCATATCTTTAATTAAATGATAGTTTTTATTTAGATAACTTATTATAATTTATGGGTTATTTATCAGAAGTTACACTTATTATTTTTAATATTTACCTTAATAACAACTGAAGTTGTTATACACACTGTTTTTCTCAGTATAAGTTATATTGTGAGTGCTAATTAATAATTAACCCGAATTAAACCTAGTATTTGAACCCTCCATTGGCAAATAAAAATTTCTAAATCACGCAATTTTAAACTTACTCTCTCCATTGACTTACGTGTGGATTACCAGCACTATTCCGCTGCACAATCCAGACATTGATCATATATACTAGCACGCTATTTTTACTAAATGGATCTTGAGGAATTAACCTCCAATATACCCGTTATCTTGCCATAACTTTCTAAACAAAACACAATATTCAACACCTTCCGTGGTGGAATTATCTCTATTTTCTCATGAGGAATATGGAATAACACCAAAGGTCTGTAGATTTAACTACTACATTAAAATAGTTTGGTGGGTCCTTGCCTCTTACTTGAGCATAATAGGAACACACACCAAATATAATCCTCTCCTGGGATTTTAATGAATAAAATACACTAAATACAATATAAATTACTGATCGCCCTAACTCTGAGAAGCGATCACTTGGGTTATAAACATACCTGAATTCTAGATTTATCTATTCCCCTCATGGAAAATAAAGCTTTTGGGGAGATCATTTTCCATCCCACAAAATAGATACATTACAATTATTACTAATGCGAATATAAATCATAGACTGATGCTATATCAGGGCAAGACAAGCAAATACACTAATTACACTAAATTTATGTTCCGGAGTATACTTAGATCAACGTCTGAAATCAATGGATAACACAGAATAAACCATAATAATTTTCACCTTTGCCAAAGAAACATTCAACAAGTAATTGGTAGTCTAGTATCTTGAACTAAATTAAGTGAATGCGTTAATAAAGAATAATTGGGAATAAGTTCCGCAATTAACATAGTATAAATTTGTTTCAAACTTTAAATAAGTAATATCCTGTATAGCACTTCTCTTTAATTACTTCTGATAATTTTAACTAGATATTTTACCTATTAAGTATCTAAATTTTTCTACTTTTACGCATCTAACATATAAATTTATACCCATAATACATATCATAAGTAAACACATTTTATAAAAAAAATTTTTTTTTTTCATGTCGAATATAAATTTAACCTAGAATAAGTATATGAAAACATACCTCTATGATTACAAGGTCATTTAAATATTACTTGATTATACAGCCTTTAACCTATTGATATAAAAAAAAATACACATAATTTTACAAATTAGTAAAAAAAAAATCATTACTTAACAAGTGCTTATTATCTCACTATAAAAATGTTTTTCCGTTGGGCAATTTATCTAGATGAAGAACTTGATCCATTCGTAGTTCATGAAGCAAATTTAAAATAAGAAACACATTTTATTATTTCATTTATATAAAAGTTGCCTCCATTCTGGTGCAATTAATAAATTAGGCAAAGAAAACATAGCAGCGTTGGATGTTAACTCTTCCTTGAATTAACTGATATAATTTTGGGATCCAAGAAAACAATACATATTTTAACATGACGAATATTTGACGATAGTCGATCACATATACAATTCTTTTCTTTTTACTATTGGCGATACGTATCATTTTTAGCTAGCTGGCTTAGGAATAAAACTAATGCGCGAATTTTCCAAAATATTATTATTATAAGGACTGCAGCTGACTTACGTGGATATGAAGTTTTAACGACTCCAATTGATGTATAATATAACATATTATTTTATAGTTATAATTAAGTCATTAATGTTTATAGTTTTTTTATTCCTACTCTAGGAATTGTAATTTGTCTTTAATAAGGAATTCTCCGTAAAATGCACACATACAAATTTTCTGATATTTGCCTTGAGAAAATTTATATTTTCTTTTTAAAAAATATACAGGTGCATAAGTAAATATCCTTGATCATTAATATTATTTTTAGATAATTTTCAGTGAATAAAACATATTTTAATGTGGGGAGCTTACATTATTTTCAAACGCAGACAATTTCTTTTAGAAAGAGTGTGAAATGTTTCTCGTTAACTTCCTTTGGCTTTTATAATATTTCTTTTAATTATAATTTTTCTTTTATACCATGAAAAGATTATTAAATAAGGTAAAGTTAACAAATAATTGTTTATTTCCTGGAAATTACTTATATTGCTTAATTTAAATATAATGACGCTTTCCGTGATTACTGTAGTTAATACGGTCATTTTGAACTTTAGCATACGATAGTATATTTTTGCATATAAAAAGCTTTAAAATAGGTAGATGGCCACAGAAAACAGAATATCTTATCAAATAGGATTAACAACGCATGATATTATTAAAAATTTACTGGACTTATATTTATTTCTGCAATAAAAAATAATAAAAAATTTGTTACCGAATTTCAGTACTGCTTCCTCCTTGTAAAACTAAAGTCAGACTAAACTTTCTTCAAATTTTGGCGGTCTTGTTTTAGCGACCTCTTACAGAAAAATAATCATTTAATTATAACATAAACAAAAAAAAAGGAAAATAAAAAAAACTTATTACAGTTATATTTTTCCGTATGATTTAAATGGATTACAAAGTAAATTGACAAATAATGAAAAATAATAAATATACTTAATTAATAATTAGTGATGTATATTTCTTTTAAATATGATTTTCTACAAAAATAAATTATCAGAAGTTATTGTGCGTTATGATAAGATACTCGTCTACTCTCCCTCTACCCATCCAAAATCAATTACTGTTTATAATATGTGCTTTTATACTATATTAAATTGCTCTTATTGTTAAAATTTTAATTAAATTATTCATGCTCTTCTTCAAAATGACATCAAATTACTAAATTTATTAGTTATTTGCTTAAAACACGTTACATTGAGTAAATAGCATACTTTATTAATCACTTAATATTATTACTATTTTATTTTTTTATTTTCTAAAAAATGATAGCATTGTTTTTCTGTGGAAACAATGCCAAATAAACCAAGTGTCAATAACACTAGGTTACAATATATATATATCAAGAGGAAATTCTTAAATTTTTATGCATTGTTGGATAGTTGTGACATAACGAATTTGGAATAAGAGGACATTTATAAAATGTTAAACGTGTTAGATTGAATATATTTCATAGCTCTCCAATAAATTGTTATATACATATATCTTATTGTGACATTTAATGTGAAGGGTTTATTAAACTAGTAGTAATTATTCTTCTTATAAAATGAAACAGAGTGTAATGGGTCTGTGCATACAACTTCTATCTCTGCTTGGATATGTCTTTCTAAACAACAGTCATAAATTATTATTATATGCACAGATATAATAATACCATGGATGCTCACACATATCACTAATGCATCTAAGAAATACAACAAACAGATTTCAGATGTACATTACTCTTCTTTGTTTATAATCTATTGAGGAATATATTATATATTTGACATTTGATTGCTAACAAATATACCATAAGCACTTTAATTCACTAAATATCAGCCTTTTACAGCTACTGTACATGCGCTTTAATGAGTGTTAAATAATAAATGAATACTTTTCATTGCCCATACAAGATATAGCATTTAAGAAAGAATAAAATGAATCACTTATTCTTTCCGAACCCAAATGTTTATATATGGGCAAATCTTAAGTACTGGCAAATAAAGCGTAAAGATAGATCATTCACTTTAAATTACGGGTTCGCGTTGTCTGACTTAATGACATCGACAAAATTACTTAGAATTTACTTAAACATCACTTTCAAACGAAACTCAAACATATGTAAACAAGCATCTACTTTTATAGTGCGATGTTGATAATTGTAATTCACTAAATATCAGCCTTTTACAGCTACTGTACTGTATGGGCACTGAAAAGTATTCATTTATTATTTAACACTCATTAAAGCGCATGTACAGTAGGTGTAAAAGGCTGATATTTAGTGAATTACAATTATCAACATCGCACTATAAAAATAGATGCTTGTTTACATAAGCACTTTAATAATTTCTCATGAAAATATTCCTAATAAAATTATATTTATTGAATCATTGTATGTTTAATGTGAATATACACTATGTACTATATATATGAAATTTATACAATATCTCCAGTACCCTTCACTAAAAAACAAGAAAAATTTTCTTCACTTCAAAATCTCAGGCCTATATCAATTATTTCATTAAGAATTAAGATTTTATAATTATCATTAGAGAACAAATTAGTGCCATATTTTCTACCGAGATTATGCCAAATACCAAATTGCAAAAAAAAGGTACTTAACAAATCAGGAAGCTTTTTTATTTAAAACAATCGTAAGCACAATAAGAGAAAGGAAAAAATACAGTCCATTAGTAATTCAACTAGACATTAAACTGCATTTGATTTGGTTACAATAGACCTCTTTATCAATATCTTAGCAGATTCTATGCTAACTAAATCGATCCTGTAGACACAAAAACTTCCTTATAAGTCTCAAAATACAAATAGAAAATTCATTCCAGCCTTCATTTCACATTGTCAATACTGTGGGATCACCACTGAGTACTCTACTTTTCAATATATACATCAACTCTTTAGTGTTGGAGATTGAGAAAGAATTACCATCAATGTACATCCCAATACATAATACCAGTATTTCAGTATTCACATATGTGAATGATATAGTTTCCTGTGAACACCTAAGAGAATTTCTAAATTTTAAAAAATTCTGGCCAATTTCACTATAAAATATAAATAAGAATTTAACATCTACAAATAATATGATTATTCAATCAATACAAAAGAAAACATATAAATAATTCTTCAAAAGCACCCACAATCCTTTCTCAGATTTCTTTTCTCTTCAAGTAACTTAGCAATATGAAACCTAATACAACAAAAATTTTCTGACAAAAATAAAAACCTAATAAACTCATTTTCTAAGTCATATCTATCTATCTATCTATCTATTCAAAAACTTCTCGTTTTAACCTCATCATCATTATAACAAGAAATTATATATTTCTTACCGATATTAGTCTTCACAAAAGCCTTCTTTAGAAAAATGTATTCTCAATTTGGAATGTTACTTTGGAGAAATCTTACAGAAGTTATCTCACTCAATCGACTACAACAATCACTAATTGTCAATGGTTTTAGATTACGATGATTAATACATTAAAAATCCAAAAAGGTGTAAACCTTTTAATTTTATATATTAAATTATGCTCACCCATAATAGAAACATTAAAAATTATGCCAACTGATAAACTAATACCACTATATAAATTCTGGAAATTTTATTTCCTGCCACATTATACAATTCCTTACTTTAAACCTCTTCCCTCCAGAACAAAATACTGTACCAGTCGAAAAAACACCCACCAACAACCTCACCCAAGGTCGGATTCAAACTCAGTTGAACCAAACTGAATTCAAACCCAACTCATGAGCTCTGATCAAATCAATGGATGACTTACACCGATGGTACATGACTATGCACTGAGAAACTAGCTCAATGGATTATGATGATTTGAGATCCCTGAACCGACACAAATAATATATAATAAATTAACTAAAGATAATTTTAAGTCGAATCATATGTATATGTTCGAGTTGCCAACACAGATAGTGAGTATTAACATTAAAATAATGATTGAATAAAAAAGTTAAGAAACCAAGTGTGTTAATAAAATGTTTAATAATAAGAGTAATAGTTTTGTTCAACTTTTAAATGATGACTATATTGATTACCTCTAGAAACATAGTTTATAATTACAATAAGAATGGCAGTCCCTATTATATGCCAACAACGATTATGCAATATTATGGAAGTCTATATATGGTGATGGAAATTATTATTTTAATTTTATATAAAAGAATGTGAGATTTATTTTCACATTCGCAAATCCATTCATGAAGAGCAAGATACATATTTAGGGCATAACTTTAACCTTTACTAGAAAACTTATTTAAGTAGAGATGATTAAGAATTTGTTCAACTTTAATGAAATCACTTCATCACGAATTATGAGCATAAGAGCAGGCTTTACTGGAACAGAGAGGTAATGGTGCTGACGAATTATGAGATATAAAATGAACAGGAAAGATAATAGCTTGTCAGTGATTTAAGTAGTATGGTGGCTTGTATTTTACAAGTCTTACTGCTCTTTAAGGAGACGTGGAACATGGGGAAAGCCAGGCCGAGTCATAGCTACAAACCTTTGGTGTTCCAAATATAACATAAGCAGGAGAGGAAGTGCTTTTTCCCTCTATAATCAAAATAATAGTAATATCACCAATGACAAGCCTACAGAGCAGAAGATTATCCTGCGTCAGCAACGTTCGAAGATAATGACTTGATAGTCACTGTTTGAATAATAAAACCCAATTTATTATAGAATGCTTTACATGACTACTTGATCAAATTAATTAAAGTCAAACAAGCTTTTAACTAAAATTATTTTAAAGCAGTTGTAATTATAAATTTATTAAACACACATTGATTACGTAAGTATTATTTACTGAGGCTATAACCTAGATAATATGCATATAAAATACGATAGTTTCTTCCATAGCGCAAGCTTGTGGTTAAAACACCTGTAGAGGTCCTTACTATCGTATTTTATATGCATATTATTGAGGCTATAGCCTCAGTAAATAGTACTTATTTAAAGCAGTTATAAAATTATATTAATGATGCTCCAAACATCATGCCCTTCCTGAATATTAATATATAGTAAAAAAAAATTGGATTAGAATATATTCATGTGATTCCTTTATCAACCCCTTTGCAAAAATATTTTAAGATTATAAATATATGTAGATAAACATTTGTTAACCTGATAAAAAAGCTGGGGGTACATAGGTTAGAAATGAAGCTAATGATTTATTATTAGCTAATTATAAAAATAGCAAACATTGAATAAATTCTTTCGTTTCAATGATTAATAGAACCTATAAATTTAGTTCTAATGGGCGATAATTACTATCAGACTTAATGTATTATTACTTAAGGCAAATGGAACAGGGGAGATCATCGAGTTGAAGGATTTTTGGCATATAATTAAAAATAAATGACATGAATAAATTACTCAATAAATATATATAATACAATAAATGAACCACCATTGTAAGAAAGGAAAGTTAAATCTAAGGACTAGAGATTAAGAATTACATCATAATTTAAAATAGCATAAATAAAAGTAAGTTTTATACAGATTATTACATTAAGGAATGAGAAGAGCTTTTAAAGGGAGTGTAAAGTAAAGTTCGGAAACTGGCCAGAAAGTTACGGTTCATTATGGAATTATATTACCATTTCTTCTGGGGCTGGTTCTTTAGTTTACAAATCCAAGTTGGTGGAAACATAAAGGCACATTTGGTAAATTACTTGAACAACATTTTGTTTGATTTTTTCATGATTTTTAGGCAGCATGATTGGTCCGGAAAGGATTTAGCAGCTTCATTGAAGATTTTCAGTGGACTTCAGGAACCGTAGGCAGATTCCTGAAGTTTAGCCCCTCACCATGATAAAAATACTATTTAAACTCATAATTTAAAAATGCACAGAGTTTAATGGTACTTCTCTAAACAAAGATGGCTTCTCCTTTTTTTTCCAAACTTTTCCGGGCTATTTATAGTGTTCTCTGATACCTTCAGGTGAGCGCTTCTTTCATTATCAATGTTACAAAATTTTACTAGTTGTTTTTAGATACATTCCCTTGATAAGGCTTTCAAACTCATTAACTTGAATTCATTTTCTAATTAGAAAATGAATTTTTAAATCTAAAAACGATTTTAATTAGGAACCATCCTTACATTTTTAAATAATTATCTTTTTTCTAATTAATAAAACTTTACCCATTGTTTTTGGAAAAGGACAATCTGAAAGCTTATCGAAAGAGTATAGTTTTTAATCACTAAAATTTGAACAAATTATTTAAAAGTAAAATAAAACATCCCCAAAGCAATGAAACTTTAGAACAAATATATATTTTTAAATATTTATAAATATATACACACAATCCATGCAATTATGATATATATATATATATATATATATATGATATATATATATTCATGAATTTATATATATATATATATATATAAATTCATGAATAATTATATCATGAATTTATTATAGAATTGAATAATTTAAACCTCAAATGAGTTAATTTTAGCACACATTTATGTAATAGATTTTCTTTAAGGAAACTAGTGTGGATTGAACGTATAAAGCCCCATTGCATCAGAAAATCAAGGTTAATACTAGGGTTTGAAGTGGGCTTCTGGTGACATGTCATGAATCTAGGATTGAACTTAGATCTGACTGCTTCAATACAAATACTGATAGATATTTAAACTTACTTAAATCACTCCTTCAGATTACAGAAATAAACAAATGTTTAATATGAACAACAAACAACTGATAAAATATTCTGGTTTCTTGAAAGTAAATACTAGGATTTTCTTATCAAAATAAACTTAGAATGTTGACCACCAATGCAATCTTCATCATAAAGATATTGAAAACCAATACTATCTCTACTTTGAATATATAGGACTTAAGATTGTATTTTTCTTGAAAGTATAGGCTTTGGAACATATGCAAAGGAATACCAAAAAACTTTTTAACAACTCAAAATATGGCATTAATATGATATTTCAGGCATTCAAATAAGGTAAAAACAAAACTTTTCTGCTAGTAACTTTACACTATATGCTCCCTGGTGTCCTAGTTTCCCATTAGTGTAAGAATGCAATTCCAGAAGATACTAGAAACATCTTGTAGAATGAGTTAGAAAATATCAGAGAAAGAAATAAAAACTATCACCCCCACACAATGTTTGAAGCAACTTGGTCCCTAATGCAACAATATCTGAAATTATAATACAATGTGATTATATTTTGATGGCAATAGCAACAATGAAATATCCTCAAATCTAAATACTTTATATCTAAAAGAACTGTTTTTTCCCTTTAATTAAGTATATATATATATATATATATATATATATATATATATAATATATATATATATATATATATATATTATTTGCAATTTAAGTAAGGTGAAACTGGCATGAAATTAATAAATTAAACATCATGTATGTCTATGACTCATTGCAAAAATGACAATAATTTTAAAATCAAATCAGAATATTGTTCATAGCATAAATATTCAAGTGTTTCATGTCTCTTGCTCTCCTGTCGAATGAAGTTTATTCCATCAAATATATGTGTAACAAAAGCAATGAGTTTAAAAATTTTTTAACAGGGAGACAATTATTACACAATATAATTTAAAATATATAACACTTTTCTTTTACGACTATAATTTATCTATATTTGTGCTAACACACTATACTCAAAAAAACTTAATATTATACCAAATTCATATTTATTGAGATTTAGTAGTTTTGAGGATGAAACATGTACACATATTCATAGCATTAATGCGGGCATAATACGGTTTAGATCTATATATAGGTAATAAGTTTATTTAAATTTACATAAATTATATTGTCCATTTTTAAAGAGGGTGAAAGCATAGTTCCTTCCTATTTATAGTGTAATGGTTGAAAAATGTATGTTTATCCAACAAGACCCAGAACAAGGATAAAGTACACAAACCCAACCATGTATGAGATACACAGGTCAGGTACATCATGGATTCTGCCCTATTTAACCATTAACCCAAATCTAAGACATAATTAACAATATTTTCCAAAAATCATATCGTACATTTTAGTTTTACTGGTGCAGAGCAAAGCCTCAGAGCATAAAGTTTGAGGATGATGACAATGGTTCAATGAGACCTTGAGTGACCACTTTTGTTTGACTTAATTTATAAATAACAAACAAAATGAAAAATAAGTAAATAATTCGAGCAACTGGGAATTTTATACATAGATATATATTTAGACTATTCAAATATTAATTTACAGTTCCTCAAGCACATGGGTTAGTTGTATACAATCGTTTCTTATAGGTATGTAAGTTTAAAATAAATTGCATAATGAGGTGACTACATATATATATAATGGCGATCATTTTCTTAACCTTTTACATTATTTACAAAATTACTAGATTGAAGTATTATAACAACAAAAAAAAATGACAATGAATTTAGCAAATTAAAGTTTTCGTTCATATTTATTACAATGGGATGTTTTAATCAACATATTTAAAATTTTACAGGCTGATTGTATAGTAAAAAAAAAATATATATTTTTTCATTTTTTTTCATTAAATAATCCGAGAAAATAAAGAATAAAACAAAATGTCAACAGACTCTAAAGAAAAGCTTAACATTATCACATGGTTTAAACTGACACAGAGAAGACATGCTATTTTGCCATTTTACTTTATAGTGGCAGACGTTCATCAAACTATATCTTTATTTATAATTAAGGTAGACCTGACTGAAACAGCATAAAGTAATTTATAATTATGTTACAACATTTAGACTGTAAGTGATTAAAATATCGATCCATTATCACACATATTATCTTAGCATTTGAACATTAAAGTTTACTATTTCAATAGCTGATAGTAAGATAAAATAAAATTGAATTAACCATAGGCGAAAATAGAATGTTACTCAGGTCGCATATTCTCGAAAATTAAAAGATCATTTCTTTATGGCTTAAGTAGTAGACAGGTATTAAAATAAAGAACACAATCAAGGTAATAACCTGAATACATAAGAAAAATGAATGTAGGCCAATACGAGCCATTTTACAAGTCACTCCTACTCCTACTGCCACACCAGGGGTTGGTACGTCTGTGATACTGTGAAACGATACCAAATGAAGAGATAAGTTTTATTAGGGTCCCATGTCCAGCATACAGATATTATGCAAATGACCTTTAACTACCTCATATATCCTCTGGCACACAACAGTATGTAATACCGGGAATAAGATAAAAAAAAACATCACCTTTAAAATAGATTCCTATCTAAACATGCTCAGCATTCATAATTAAACAAATTAACTTATATATCACTGGAATATATGGATAATTATTATTAGGGAGCCTTAAATAGTCTAATACAGCACAAAAATCTACCAGTGCAACCAATTTCCTTACGTAAAAGTATTTAATTAAAATACATAATGAATGATGACTATATATTTAATAGATTACCTTTACCCTCTCTTGCATTTAGTTCCAAAAAACATTGCATGACACTGCTGTTCAGTAGCACTGATACTAGGCCAATTATGATATATATTTTGATTTTTTTCTCTCTCCTCTCTCTCTCTTTCTCTTTTTTCTTACCCCAATTAAAACAACAACAACAAAAAAAAACAAAGCATCTCATTGAAAATCATTAGCTAACATTAAACCCAGTTCTGAATGAAAACACAATTTTTATTAAATATATTTAACACAACTCCACAAGTGAATAAGAGAAAATAAATTACTTTCTTTTTAATTTATTTTTTTATTCAACACCCTTTTATTTATCTTTTCCCCTTTTAGTATATTTTGGATAAACACAAAATTACCCTCTCAAAATCCTCGCCAGTGAAGTTGGTCCAATCATAGAAAATTATATTATGAAATTAACAAAATACTACATAGCTTATCAAAATAAAGATTACTAAATATATATATATAAATTTTTTGTGAGCTTGAGTAAAAAAGTAATTAGGAACAAATTAGATTAGATTAGAGAGTCAATTACTGACATTACATTGTATACTTTGTGCTTGAAGATCAACATTTAATTATAGACATTTAAATTAATATTAATTTAGAGAAGTTATCTTTTAAATAAAAAATTAAAATATAATAAAAAATTTGGAATATTGTGGTTCATAAGTATTGTTACCTCATAATTCCCTGGAACAATGGTACGGATGAATTCTTATGGCTTGTGAAATTCTTCAGAGATAGGACCATAGCAGCGGCATAGCTAAAAAACAGAGTCAAGAGAGAGAAAGGTAGCAATGTTCCCTTGCTACTCACTTTTCATCTTTGGTTTCAAAACTTGCATAATGATGGGTGAAAACTCTATTCACAACTGTACTCTTCTTTCTTTTCTTGTTCAAAACTTCCTATTTATACTCTGAGTCCAATATTTCAACTATTTGTTGCCTGAAGCAATCTTCTGATTCATATCCTACATGGGACAAGAGAGATATACATTCATTTATATTTTTAGAAAAAAAAATCGAACTTCAATAAGGATCAATATTTTATTTTTGGACAATGTATTATTTTTCTTCTCAAAACAAATTTAAACAATATAGTAATCATTTTGACAGTATATATATATATATATATATATATATATATATATATATCAAGCTTAATTCTATACTGAATTTACTACTTCCTTCAGTTTTTATTTCATTTTATTATTTTATTTTGTATATATAGTGACTAGTTTAATAGTACTTTTTAATAAATTACAAACTGTATTGAAGTTCTTTATTATAATATTTAAATTATACTAATTATTGATCAATATAAACTACTTGTTATAAAAGATGTTACTCAGAAATATATTTTGAAGGGCTACTAAAAAAATTGATAGGTACTAACATCTTTATTCTATGAAGTTTTCAAGTGATGGATTACCTTAGGTAAGTGTTATTATATACCAATTTTTTTAGAAATTTGATAATGACTTCAACTAACCTACTAACAAAAATATAATTTTAAGTTGTATGCATGATAATTTAGGATTTATGAAATAATATGAAAATAATTATTAGAAATATTAATTTTTTTTCATTACTTTGAATATCAAAGACTATATATTTTTTAGTTCAATTACACCTGGGTCTCATTTTATGTGGATTATTTTAATGCGATTTTGAAGTTATGCATTCATGTTTCTTCTTAATATCTTTCATATTTCACTATATTTATTAGATATCAAGAAATTAAAATTATTAATAACTTATTTTGACTTGAAATCTCTTTTTCTTTTCAAAAATATAACATTATATTAGCAGCTAACGTGAATATGGCTTGAAGCTGTATTGAGAATATTAGTTTCTATGTAAATAACCTATTTATACTAATGAGTAAATAATAATAATAGATTTATACTTACATATAAAAATATCACAATAAATAATCAAAAAAATTAAACTTTTAAAACATATTTTGGTATATATAACAGAAATAAATAATCTTTTAAATTTTTAAAATAAAAAACAAAGATTTTATAAACTGAAAACAATCTTTCAAATGAGAAGATATAATCTTTTTGTTTTAATTGCGATATCATTTTTTAAATATAGAAACAGAAAACCATTAACACAGCACAAGACTGAAAGTGGCACTAGTTTTACATCACATCATGAATAAAAATAAAGTGGCTAACAGGTTTCTCTGGGAATAATTGCTGATAGATTCTTGACTTTGTTTAAGGAGTAGCCACAATACATCACATCACATCACATTGAATCTGCTTTCTTACCAGTTTACAAATGAACACTAGTGGTAATGATTAAAATATGTATGAAAAATGTAAAATTAAATACGGTAGTTAATAAAAAAAAGAAAAAAACAGTTTGTCTTGTATTAATTTTTTTCAAATATTTGAAATTTTTTATTGGTCATATCTTATTTGAATTATTTTTTTTAATGTGAATTTTAAAGTAATTTTTCCTTGTTGCTTTGCTTTTATGCGAATTTTGAAAAATACAGAACCTATCCCCCATTTTTTAAGGTAAGTTAAGTCTATTTTTGTACCATTTTTTTTTTAATCCGGGTTTTCTGTGGTACCTATCTACCACATAAAATGAGATCCAGGTGTACATTCTTTGGTGTTTAATCTTTAAAATAATATTTATTATGTCATTTTTATTAATAAAACTTAAAGTTATGATAAAATTTCTGGCTTAGCATAATTTTTTTAAATATTCAATATGGCTGCTTGAAAGTGAAAAGTTTGTTACTACATTTATATGATACAAATACATATGCTAGGTTTACTAAGACACATATAATTGTGCACTTACACATATAATTGTGTACTTATGAGCAGTACAATAATTGATTAATTATATAAATGAAACTTATTTTTATCATATCTGGATTTACCAAATAAAAAACAACATCAATTTTTAGAAGAACTAATTCTATTATGAATGTATACATAAAATTCTCACATATACATGTGTATCAATAAAAAAAATCAGTTTATCAAATTGTATTGCAGCTTTCTTTTTTTTCTTGTAAAAAATGTATAGTGAATTTTCATCACATCACTTTTTGATTGTTGATTAATTAATTATCAATGCTTTAAATTTAGATTATATAATCATCTATTAATCCTTTATATTTTTAGTTGTTTATATATATTTTTTTATTTGAAGCAAAAATTATTTGCTGGTATTTTTAAAATGTCATTTTTTTTAGGGAACTACTAAAACAATTTCTTTAATAATATATAACTGAAACACAGGCTTATTATATAGCTGTGTTTATATATGTAATATATTGGGTATATGAGCACAAACTATCGTACCATGCACCACTTTCCACTCTATCTCATAACAATGATAAACTTGAACACATATATGTCAAAAAATAAATAATCACCAATATTCGTTTTTCATGGTAAATCAGCAATTATCAGTTGGTCCAGATTACCATCTCTACACATATATGCTACAAGTGCTCAGATATATATTAAGATAGCCAATCTTTACATTTTAATATATATAAAATCATCTGTGGACTGTTCTTTTCTTTTAGAATGTCTCTTAATTATTTTTTTAATAAACAAAAAATAAAATCATTTTTAGCATTAAAAATATAAATGTCAAAATGTCTCTGTTTTTTTTTTTCAATAAATGTTTTAAAATAATCATTATAGATTATATATCTCACCTATAGAGTGTCATTTTAAAATGAATTATTAAAAAAAACTTATTTAAAATTTTGTTCACATTATATATAATGCTACTCATCATTGTATATATGTTTATCTGTGCTTCTTCTTGCATATAGGTGAAATACCACAAATATATAAATTTTTTAAGCTTTCTAATGGAAAGCTTGGTTTTTGTGATTGTTTGTCATCATCATCATCATCAGAAAAGTATAGCCCAGACAACTGTCAGCATCAGAAATGTATAAACAGGTATGTTGGTATTCTCCCTTCTGAGTAGGTCTGAATAAGCTTCAGGCCAGAACACTGCCTTATTGATTCCTTTTAAATTATCCCAGTCTTCAAGTGAAACAAAATGCCAGTATGTAGAACTAGTAGACTGTTCATGGCTGGATCTACTGGCTTGATTTCAGCTATATCTTCATGGGAGCTATTTTTCTTCAAATAACTCTCCAAACACGAATTCTGCTAGCCAGCTGCTTCACAAGAATATTAAAACAAAACTGTCATCAAATATTACTATCTAGACTTTGCAGCTGGCTGATTTGGTCAACACTTCTCAAAATATTAAAATCAGACTCTTCTTGTCAGCTTTTACAAAAACTGCAAGCCAAACTAAACTGATATTTCTTTATCAGCACATGGCAAGTTGTTTTCAATCTGTCTAATCTTTTTTAATTTTGAGGTGATAAAAATACCATAACTGAAAACAGAGTTTTTTTCATCCAATATTTATCTTGATTAAAATCAATTTTAATCTTTTCAAATTACTTTTAATTAAAGTTACTTTTGGAACAATTCTGAAATTTTACCAAAGGTGTGATCTATATGTTTTTACTTTAATCTTTTGGAATTTTGAATCTACAAAGATTTTTAAAAATAGATAAGAAAATGTATAGAAGAATTAATAAAAAACATGTTTTTTTTTTCAAATTCAAAATCAGAATAATAATAATACAATATTAATATTTATTCAGGCATTTTAAAGATGTTTTAATTAATAATAAAATTGTGTTTTAAATTGAGAGATATTTAACCCTTTACAGTCATTATTATTCCAAGTGAAATGTAGAAAATATTTGCAAAAATTTATTTCTGTGATTATTTCTACTTTTCCTTTACTTTATATATATATTGAACTGGGTGGTAGATTTATGTGACTACTGAATGAGTAAACAAAATCTATATACTTTAACTCTTTATTACAATAACTTTATGAAGGCAAATTATAAGACTTTTATACAAAATGTGAGACATAATTTATTCTTAATATATGTGATCTTCAGCTGATTTCATTGTACATATTGTTCCACCATGGCACCTTAGACAGAGAAGAGAGTACTCAAAGAGCACCTGCATCCAAGCCAACAGACATATATGTGAAATATATCTAATTGACCACATTTGAAGAAAACAGATTTCCTTTCAACTGTTGAATTCAACATGTCTCATTCAAAGCACTTTTTTGTTTCAGAGTAAACCTTGGGTGCCAATTAATTATCAAAGCAATTAACGTGCTTTAAACAATGGCAACTAATTCAACACCTAAACTTCCCATAACTTGCTGAGTCAATTGTAATAGAATAACAAATTATTGTTTAAATTAGTGGTAAAATAAATTGACCGACAAAATTAAGCTTAAAGATAATTTATTTAACTAGATATTTATTATTGTAATTCTTAAATACTTTTATAAGAACTTAATTAATTTAGACAGTGCTAATTACCTATAATGACCATGCACACACTCTGAATTCATATAATAAACTAGAATATAACACAATAAATTAAATAATATTTGACATTTAAATATATACATGAAATCAATATAAAATATTCTCAAGCATTAACATACATGACATTTCAAAACATGCACATCAACAGTTCTTTACGCATGCTATAGAGTTAATTATTATTTGACTCTGGGAGGCTTCAAATTATTGCAATGGATACTTTACTTAGAAATGGGAATAAGAAAAATGTTATTTTTTACCTAGGATTTGAACATGGACTTCTTATTGGTTGTTACTTTACATGAAAATATTTTCAGCTGGCTGGATTAGAGGTTTTATGCTTAGTATTCCTTGGAATTATTCTTAGATACAGTTAGACATTGGGAAGCTTCAGATTGTTACACAGGCATCACTTTTATCAGGCAAATTGCTGATCTTCCATTAGACTAAGGGCTTGAACAAAAGTTGTATGATTCTGATGATGATTAACACTGCATTTTCTTTATTAACAAATACATGAGAAGATTGACAGAGAACTGATTTAATTTGAGTGTGATCTTACTGAACTGAACTGCAATCTGAACTGATTAATTGACAGAACTGAACTGATTGTCCGATGAAAAAACTGTATTATTTATTAGGATGACCTGTTGTCATTTTGATGGTCACCAGCTATCTATGTTGTCAAAATTCCTTCCTTGTTTTTAATTGCATTCCTCTGAAAAGCTTTTAATCCTGTTGTTGGAGATCTTTTAATTAGTGGCCATTGCAACTTGTTGTTTTTGTGGACTTTTAATTAGTAGCCATTGCTGAGTGTTTTTAATTTTTTTAACTTTCTTATTTTATTTTAATATTTAACATGCACATATTTATTTTATCAACATGCACACATTTTGCTATGTTTAAAATCCACTCGTCATTTATGCACATATATATTATTTCTTTTAAATGATGAGATATTTTTAATTGATATAAAAGATTTATATTTTAAACTTTTAGCTTCAACTTTTTCTTTCTTCCTTTTTTTTCTTTAATATTTTAAATGAAAAAGAGAGATTTATTCTTGAACTATCATAACTTTTAATTTTTATTTACTTTCTTATTAATTGTCGAGTTACTCTTCCTCCCCTTTTTAATTAATTACTTGTACTTTTATTTCAAACCACTAATAATAGGAAAAAAAAACTTTTTAGACCTTTAGTTTTAATGTTTTTAAAGCAAACTGCATTTTGTTCAATAAAGAAACTTTTTAGATTTTTATAAATAACTATCTCTCAAATTAAAACCTTCACATTATTTATGAGCATTTTATTTGAATAATTGTAAACACAATTTTGATGAACGCTCATAGCATTACTATATATATATATATATATATATATATATATATATATATATATATATATATATATATATATATATATATATATATATATATATATATTGTACCAGACAGTTTATAATTTATACAACCAGACTTGGAATTCTAGCCTAAATACCCTGAGTCAGATCATGTACAAATACATAAGGGATACTGTCTAACTCTGCCATACAGGTTCAAACCTAGGTCTCTTAACTTATGATGAGCAATACTGATGATACAAGTTATATTTAATTATTTCTGGCCTGCAGCTCAGTGGTAAAACAAAAAGACTCTAATTTGGTAACTGGCCAGATCTATATAATAGTTATCGATAAGACATTATTTATGTCTTTGGGGTACATAACCTAATGTGCATAGACATATGTGTGTGGTAAAGCATAATCAATAGTATAGGCAATGAAAGCCAGAGTATGATTTTAAATATATTTAATAATATGCATATTATCAGTAATATATATATATATGTATATATATATGCATATTATAGTAATATATATATATATATATATATATATTACATTTAAATATAATTATTAGCCTTGCATTACAACATTTACATTTTCACAGTTTTATACATATATTAAAAACAAGTATATTTTATTAAAAATTAAAAAACAAAAAAAAAACAAGTATATTATAATTTTTAAATATATTTATTACATTGATGGTCTTATATGTATATTTAAATAGATTCACCTTTATTCAATACATTTATGAATAGTGCGGTTTTATTGGTATGCCACCAATTCTTTATTATTGCATTAATGGAGTAAAAGAGGATTACAGTAATTTAATAGTAGGTTAATTATTATCAGCCTAATGTTACAAGAAAATATATATGTTTTATGAACAATAACTTAACCTGGGAAATAGATTATAAACATTTTATATAAGCAATTAGTATATTGCATTAAAAATTCATACAGCCATAAAGATTTGATATTTGAGATGGAGCATAGGGGAAGGGTATATTGAACATTTTAATTATCCAAAATAGGATAGTAACACATTAATTTGTAACTTTAGATATAAGATTCAGCAACAGCCTTTAAATATGTATGCTTCAACCTCAAATGACCACAACATCAAATGCTGGAATTGTCTAAGCAGGGTTTAATAAAATAGGGTAATTGTGGTGCTAATGTACAGGCTGTTTTTATATTAAGGAAAATCATTTACGAGATATGATGGTGTGCTTATGAGAGTAGCAAATGGAAGCGCAATTTTTTGTTTTGCATTATATACGACCAACTTGCCACACTCCAAATTTATGGAAATCAGTCATTAAAATGAAGAAATATTCAGCCTGAATGTGATCACACTGATGGTTCAAAAATCCCATTATTAATCAGGCCTATGGTCCAGGGTCTCATGAACTGGAAGTGACAAAGGAGTGGCTTGGATCTTTCCCAATGCCTACTTTGGACAAACAGCACCCAATTAAGAGATAGACCAACATTAGCAATGCTTGGACAATATATATAACAATTATTTCTAGTGCTTAAAATTAACCCAAAGTATTAATTATTCCATTTTTTGACAGTATAATCAAATTATTTAAGCTGATTTATTTAAAGATAATGAACATTATGATAGATATTTTGAAATATAAGATTGATTTCTCTCTTTAGTAGTTTTCTTTTCTTTTACTAAATTTAACATATAAAACTCATTTTCCCCCCACCCTATGCCATCTAACTTTAAGTTTAACACTATTTTAGGATTGAACACAAAGTGATAAACAAAATTTTTAAAAGCCTTAATTCGCTTATTTACTTGCCTGAGGATATTTGAAAAATCATTATACAATAATGAAGCAATGGATCTGAAGTACGATTCATGCTTCACAGCCTCCTATAAACTTAATTAGTTTTGTAAGCCTGAATTAAATTTATAATCCAATATCAGCAGGGTTTTGCATTAAAGCTAAAATTAATTATGTTTATTAAATTTGTATTGCATTTAAATATTTTGCTTTAAATAAATTCCATTCTAAGATTAGATTTCTGTTAATAAAAATTGCTTGTAAAACCTATTAGTCAAACATATATATATATATATATATATATATATATATATATATATATATATATATATATATATATATATATATATATATATATATATATACGTCAAGCATATATATATGAGTTAATGCAAAATTCTGCTGAAATAAAATGCTTATTTTATTAAAAGAAATAATATATTTTTCTTTTTAAAATCTTGTTAAAATATGGCGTATGATTGTTATTTTGAGATAAGCCTGCCAACATTTTCTAAAAAAATGTATGTTTGTAATTAATTAGCACTTTCAAGACAAATTAAAGATGGCTTTCTCTTTCTTTTTTTTAATTAATAAAAATTGAAACTTTAAAGAAAGAAATTTAGAATAAAAAAGTAAAAGTTATTTTTAAAAAATGTTACCTTGAAACAAAGGAGCATGGGGGGCTTATCAAGATCTAAGATCATACAAACAATAGAAGGTAGCTTACAAAAAATGTATAAATAGGAGAGAGAACAAAAAACTGTGCCTGGGCATTCAGATTTTCCTTTTGGAGATGGCTTTTCAGATTTTCCTTTTAAAGATTGCATTCAGATTTCTCTGGAGGCTTTTTCTTGTGCTTGCTGAGACTTCTCCATAGAGAATTCTTTCAGATTTTTTCTGTGCTTTGAACCTCCCAGATTTTGCTCAAAAAAGTTATTCAACTGTCGTCTTCGAAATCATGGAGAAGCTGGAACATGCTACAAGATAAAAGTCACCATGAATTTGATGGATTCTACTATGCTTGGTGGCTAGGCAAATAGCTTTGCCTGCCACTGAAGTTCCTAAATACCATCAAAATGCCATAGTATCTACTCCATATTAATCTGAACTCTGTGCCATGTCTGTAGGACTTTTCATGAAAGCATGCTACATATTTTCACTTTCCTTGTCCAGAAAAATACCTATCAATGGACGGATCAAACCACGAACAGGACCAAGGAATCAGGATGGTAATCACATCTCTCCTCATGAACTATTTATTATGCTACCCTTTTTGTTTATACCTTTATTAATTGCTTAATTGAATTATATTTTGAATTGTATTTAATTATATTTATTATGTAACCATTTTTATTAGACTAGTCTTATATATATATATATATATATATATATATATATATATATATATATATATATATATATATATATATGGGTGATCATCTATCTAGATATATTTGACCCTTTTTCCTTCGCCATTCTTCATTACTAACATGTATAAATATTTTGTATTCCATTGCGGTTAAGTTTAAAAGTTAATTTTTCATTTAAAATCTCTTTCCAATTTTATTTATGTTTCTAAATTCAATACGAGTAAGTTTCCTTTGTTTTTCAACTTGATCTCTTCGATAATGCCTCTTTGGTCCGCCATTAGCTTATTACTTATATCTGATTTAGCTATATACGTCTTCAATAATTTTTAAACTGTTTTAGCACAAAGCAATTAGAAAATGCTTTGTGAAACATCTTTGTTATTGTACTTTATCGAGGAGATTCGAGTTGACAATTTTATTAGAATTGGGAAGAAAAGACTTAGACCGCAAAAATATTATATTGTTTAATCTGTTTTTATTGTCTAATTAGTTTTTCATTAATTCAGGGGAATAGCGGAGGCCATTAAGTCATTATTAATATTTTAAAGCCATTAATTAAATATTTTATTTAACTAAAAAAACTTCAGTGTTCTAATTTTATTTTAATGCTTTATTTTATTTTTCCAATGATCCCAGCACGCAAAACACATTTTTCATAGTACTTTTATGCACATTTAACTATTTAGCTCCATAGGTTTCCCCATCCATGTCTCTACCCTGATGCTAGCTTTGGGTTGGTGAGAAAATAATTTATGCATGTCTCAGATAATGTTGTTGGTTTGTAGTTAGCCTCAAGAATAGGCAAATAGGGCAGAGGTCATAGTATTCTTGATTTAATATCTCGCATATGGATGGCCTCGAGGTACTTTCACCTAGTATTCAAACTGGGTTAAACCAATATACATCATCTGACTGTCACAATATAATAGTATTAATTTAGATGATACTTAAATATAAAAATGACATATGACATACATATATAATCTTTACTTTTTAATTTCCCCAAATCTGCGATCTTAAATCATTTACTTTTTTTTTTATTAATTTGGGAAATGTTTTTCCTTTTACCCAAACTGCAATATTAAGACACTAAGAAAAATAACATTTTAAAACATTCCAACTCGGCAAGTGTAGAACTTTATAATAAACAACGTAATTAATTAAATGATGCTCCTTTTTTTAAAAAAATAATAGGAGACTTTTGCAGAGTAGGGGAATAAATTAATGGCATATTATTTGAACAAAATAAAAAGATATATATATATATTAAAATTATATAGAAAATCAATGCCACACTATTTTAAAATAAGAATTTTGCAAGGCTAATAGAGAATTATATGATTAGTTTATAAAGAATCATGTAGAGATTGGATTAAATATCATAAAGGTAATTTACTTTTCTAAGAGTATACATTTAGTTTACATTAAATTTAGTTACAATGAATATACATAAGATATAGAAGATAAAGGTGAGGCAGCATTATTACCTTCATAATACTTTTTTGAGTTCGTGCTAGTGTAACAGTTTCTTATTTTAATGTGGTCAGAAATTAATAGCAGGTAGCATGCTTTTCCGGATCAAGTTCAGGGAACAGTTAAATTGTTCAAGGTTTTATTTAAGTTTGAGAAGTATTTCCATAGAGATTGGCTCAGGAATGGCCAAAGGAAAGGTTCGATGGTTTACTCTTTGGTCATGTCTATGGTGATGGATGGCATAAAATTAGTTAAACAAATCCTTTCTAAAAAAAAAGTTGAAAAGCCAAAAGAACAATAATTTAGGCTAAGCTAAAATAAGCAGACTCAGATTTTGATTTTTGATTATCTGATTAATCCAATTTTTGCACTATTTATACCATTCCTTGGAATGTTGCAATGCACTTCAAACTTGTGGCCTGAAGTAATATATAATTTTTGTACAATAGCTAATTTTCTATAGCATGCCCACCATTGTTTCATACAAAATTTAAGACAATGCAATCGGTCTGAAAAATTCTTGAATGATTGTTTACATTCTATTTTAATATTTGTAAAGATCTCTTAGATAGATTAATTAAATATTAATGGAAAAGTGACTTTTATTCATAGCATTTTTGATTAATTTGACTTACACTAATTAATATCCCCCCCCTTTTCTTTGTTTTAAATTTTGTAGTAATGTTTCTAGAAATTTTCAACCCGATTGCATTATCTTGTGCCACCATGATGAATAAAATATATGCACATTCCCCAATTAATTTATATAACATTATTGGTACAATAAAATGGGGTTATACTTTAATTAAATCTATCTCTCATTGCATGTCCATGACTCTATTGATTCACTTTCTTTCCCAAATCATTAATTTATTTCTATTCAAAATGAGCTTAATATTGAAGTGAAATGAAAAAAAAATTCTGGGCAAATAGCAAGTACATGTACAAGCACTGAGAGATAGATTTTGAACTTGGTTAGATGGTACAATGATTATTGATACTTTGAAGCAAAATTTGAGCTTCAGATTATCTGCTTCATTTTCCCAGACTTATAAATGACACAAAATAATCTAACAAAAAATCTTATTAATATCTGTGGTCCACAGAAACAACTCCATGTGAATAATTGCTGAATACTTGATAACAAATTATTTGATTGCCATGATATATTCCTTATTTATTTATTTATTTTTAATTATTCTTACTTTTAAGATTTCATAAGTTTTCTTTTATTTTATTTCAATGGAGTTCTCAAATCTCTATCATGTTCCATTTCCATTTCTTTTAGTGTTTGCATCTGTTTGCTACTTTTTTGAGTTCTTTTATTTTCCTTGGTCAGGAGGTTCATATGGTCTTTTAGATTCAGTTTGTTTGCTCTGGCATGATCTAGGCTAATCTTGATATGGTTGATGAATGGGTATTGCTTGATAGATGACTTGTTTTTTTCTATGTATTTTTTTCTGAAGTTCTTTACCTATAGGTGTGTAATCTATAGTGGTGAGCACATTATAGATTGCAAATGCCACTTGATCTGGTGCAGGGATCTGCTAAAATCAGAACAGTTCCTATGTTGGTTGTAATTTATTTAGGTTGGTATTTAACTCAGTCCTTTTACTTCCATCTTATTATTGGCTTGTTCCAAAACATCTGACTGAACCTCTAGGGTTTTCACTGTGCTCCCATTTACTTTGCATATTTCCTCTCTAATTTCCTCTAACTGCTCTTGAACCCCTATCTGCATTTCCTGTAAGTCTTTAATGGCTCTTTATTGTTCCTCCCTACACCCCTGTCCATCCTCTAGTCAATCATTGATTTTGCAAATGGCTCCATGAAAGGTGGCTTTTTGCTTGTCAATCCTATCTTGCATCAGCATTGGTTCCCCAGTCACTCTCTGTACTGCACCAGTGGTTTCCTGTTTGTGATCCTCCAGGAGCCCATGAAATTTAGTTTGCATTTCCTCATATACCTTCTACACTCTATTCACACCTTGTCTATCTGTTCTGTCAAAGTGTCATTCAATCTATTACACATTGTTTCCATCATATTCATTAACTTTTTATTCCTTGCTTCTAATTTTTTCCTCTATTCTTTTGAACATAGTTTCTAATAATGCTTCTATGTCCAGTTCTTTATTATTGATCTCCAAGGGTTTCTTGGTGATCTCATTGCTACATTCTTCCATAACTTTGGTGCTTCTTGGCTTTTCATCTTCATTTGGTTTTATTTCTTCTGTGTTTTCCATGTTTCTTAAAATTTCTAAAAATAAAGCTATTGACTCTTTTACTATTTTATTTGATTATTGATTCACACCTTTCTCTCTTCATTCCTTCACTTCTCTCTCTATTTTTTCTACTCTCTTTCTTAATACTTTTACTATGCCTTGTTGACCCCCTATTTCTTTCTATTTTTGCTACCCTGCTCTATCTGTGTATATACTAACTTACAATTTGCTATTATTTTCTATTTGATATCTTTTTTTGTTTTTGCATTGTTCCTCTGCACCTAGAACAGACATGATTGATTAATTATTTGTTTATACATATCTTCATTGTACCTTAAGTAAAATTAAACTCATGATTCTTTATATAGTTTACTCCTCTTGGAACATCATTGCCTCACATATTTCATTGCTTTTAATCCACCAATTGTTGGCAAAATTTATATTGGTAAGTAAATTACTGGATGCAAGCCAACAGGAAATAGTTTCATTTTAAAATATTGTTAAAAAAAATCTACATTTTATATTCAACTCCACACACACATATCTATAATTCAGGTACCTGAGTATTTAATCGAAGCATCACAGAGAAAAAAATATACATATTTCCTTTTTTCTTTTACTATATGTAATCAAAATCTATTACTCAGAGTATATTTAATTTGTTGTTTTGCCCATGTTACAGTGTCAAACCCGGGAAAAACATATTACACATATACATTATTTAGTGTTATTCAAAAGAGAAAAAAAAACATTATATATTGAAGCAGTCGGATCTGAGTTCGATCCTAGCTTCATGTTATTTACCCTAATACTAACTTTAAATTTCTGATGCAATGGGGCTTTATACGTTCAATCCACGCTAATTTCCATAATGAATAACTTGTTTCAAATACGTAGTAAAATTAATTAGTTTAGTTTAAATTGGATCAATTCTCTAAATAAATTCATGATAAAATGTTCATGAATTTACATATATTAAATTGCCTGGATTGTGCGTATATATGTTTGTAAATATTAAATATATATAATTGTTCGAAAGTTACTTTTCGGAAATAATTTGTTTTTTAGTTTTGCATAATTTGTAAAGTTTTGCGATTAAAACGTGTGCTCTTCCGATCTTTCAAATTCTCAAAAACAACAGTAAAGTTTTATTAATAAAAAAAAAAGATAAGAATTCAATTTTTAATTAAAATCATTTCAGACTTTAAGAATTCATTTTCTAATTAGGAAAGGAATTCAAAAATTAGTTTGAAAGCCTTATCTAAGGAATGTTTCTGAAAACAACTAATGATAAAAAAAACCAGATTGATAATAAAATGAGCGCTAGCCGGAGGCATCAGTGAACAGTAGATATATAGCCCTGAAAAGTAAAGAAAAAGACTAGTTTTGGT
Organism: Epiperipatus broadwayi; assembly: GCA_028023455.1. Lineage (NCBI taxonomy): Eukaryota > Metazoa > Onychophora > Udeonychophora > Euonychophora > Peripatidae > Epiperipatus > Epiperipatus broadwayi. Next base: position 1,486,659 of record JAQFVV010012561.1, on the reverse strand, counting down.
TGTAGAGTAGTGCAGTGAACTCTGTGTGTATAAAAATTGTATTTCATCATGATAGAGGGCTAGAACATCAGGGATCTGGCTACGGTTCCTAAAGTCCCGAGGAATCTTCACTGGAGCTGCTGAACCGTTTTCCGGATCGATCATTCTGCTAAAATAATGAAAGCTACTAAAATACTACTCCAGTAGTTAACCAATGATGCCTACGTTTCAACAACTTGGAGGTAACTTAAGGACAAGCACGGAATGGTAATATGAACTTAAACTTTCTGGCCACTTCGAACTTTATTTTATACTCCTTCTTTTAAGAGCTCTTTTATTCTTTAATGTAAATCTTTGTAACACCTTTTATTCATGCTACTGTAAATTTATCTCGTAATTCTTTAAATCTCTAGTCTTTAAACTTTTTCTTTTCTTACCTGGCGGTTCGTTTAATATATATATGTTAGTGTCTTTATTAATGTCATATTTAAAATTATATCCAATAATTTTTCACTCATGAGCTCCTTGTTCTATTTGCCTCACCAAATAATATAATATAAATTTTAAATAGTTATTCTCACCCATTAGAACTAAATTTATAAGTTCTATTAATCATCAGTTGAAAGAAAATATTATACGTTTACTATTTTTATAATTAGCTAATCATAAATTATTTGCTCCGTTTTTCACCTATGTCCCCAGCTCCTAAGTTACAAGTGTTTATATACTCACGTAATGTTAAAATGTTATTTCTTGCTTCACTAATATTGATTTATTTATCCATATATATATATTTAAAATGTTTTTCAAATAGGGTCGATAAAGGGTTAAATGTATTTTAATTCCACTTTTGTTATTTTATATTAATATTCAAGAAGGGCACGATATTAGGGCATAATTAATATAGTTTATAAATGTTTTAAAATAGTTCGATAAAAGCTCGTTTGACTTTAATTAATTGGTCAAGTCATCACGTAGAGCATTCTACATGGGTTTTATTTTCAACGATGACTATCAAGTCATCATCATCAAATGTTGCTGACATAGGGCCATCTTCCGCTCCGTTAGGCTGGTCGGTGATCATATTCTCTTATTTAAATTTCTCAAGGAAGAAAGTACTTCCTTTCCAATTCATTAGTCAAAGGGCGTAAGACTTGCCAAATGCAAGCCGCCATAGGACTTCGATCATCGACTAGCGATCATCTTTCAATTTTACTCTCTGCCTTGTAATTCGTCAGTACCATTGCATTTTTGTTCCGGTAAAACCCGCTCCGTGCTCGTAATTCATGATGAAGTGATTTAAATTAAAGTCGAATCAATTCTCAAATATCTTTAGTTTAAATCAGTTTTCAAATCAAGATTAAGGTTATGCCTTAAAATACGTTTTGCTCTTCATGAATAGATTTCCGAATGTGAAAATAAATCTCACATTCCACCGTAATAAAATTAGAACAATCATTTCCGTTCTTAATGAATACCTTTATCTGCCTTTATATTTCTCGTTGGGGCATAGACATAGAATCCCATGTTGTGTAATACTTGTTGGCATATGATAAGGACCGCCACTCTTATTATATTTATAAATTCTTTTAAAGACTAGAGGTAACTAATGCAATCTATATTTTATTGAACAAAACAAATTATTATTATTATTAAATATTGTCTAACATACTTGGTTTCTTGGTTCATCATTCTTTTTATAATTGTTTAAATGTTCATACCCGCTATCTGTGTTGGCAACCCGAACATACATATGATTTGATTTAAAAAGTATTCAAAGTAATTAATTATTAGATATTCGTGTCAGTGCAAGGGTCTCTAGTCCTCACCAACCGTTGAACTAGTTCTTGGCGCATAGCACTGTGCCGTCGATTTCTGCTATCTAAGCTGTTGAGTTGGGTTTGAATTCAGTTTTGGTTAAGCTGAGTTTGAATCCGATTTGACTTGCGGTGGTGGTGGGTTTCGACCGGTACAATATATATATATATATCAAACATTATACAGGATACTGCAGGGTGTGAGAATATCGAATAACCCAATGACTGGGTGTCCAACCCCAAAAAAAAAACATATTTTGAAGCAGTTAATCTGAAGCTCAGATTATATATATATATCCACAGATGGCATTCTACCAAAAACACCGATCAAGCGTATGTTTTGTTTACATAAACGTCAGAGTAGTATTCACTATCTCTAACTATAATTCCACTTTCAGATCATGATTTCAAGCTATTTGCTATCATCAGTAAAAGACAGGAATAAAAAAAACTAGATCTAAACACAAACTCTGAGCGTTTATGAAACAATTTCTATTCAGCTTGCAAGCGTGAATTTTTTAGACACGTAATGTCTTCAAACTCAGCATAGCAAACCAGATAGCTATATGGGTCTGATCTCAGTTCAGCATCACCACATAGTAGAAGCCTCTGCAATCTATATCATTGCAAGAAAGACCTCAAAGGTACATTTATGATAAACAAAAATGCAAGTTAAAAAACTTGCTAACGCTTGTATTTATGTCCACAGATGGTGTTCTACCAAAAACACCGATCAAGCGTATGTTTTGTTTACATAAACGTCAGAGTAGTATTCACTATATCTAACTATAATTCCACTTTCAGATCATGATTTCAAGCTATTTGCTATCATCAGTGAAAGACAGGAATAAAAAAACTAGATCTAAACACAAACTCTGAGCGTTTATGAAACAATTTCTATTCAGCTTGCACACGTGAATTTTTTAGACACGTAATGTCTTCAAACTCAGCATAGCAAACCAGATAGCTATATGGGTCTGATCTCATTTCAGCATCACCACATAGTAGAAGCATCTGCAATCTATATCATTGCAAGAAAGACCTCAAAGGTACATTTATGATAAACAAAAATGCAAGTTAAAAAACTTGCTAACACTTGTATTTATGTCCACAGATGGCGTTCTACCAAAAACACCGATCAAGCGTATGTTTTGTTTACATAAACGTCAGAGTAGTATTCACTATCTCTAACTATAATTCCACTTTCAGATCATGATTTCAAGCTATTTGCTATCATCAGTGAAAGACAGGAATAAAGAAACTAGATCTAAACACAAACTCTGAGCATAAACACAAACTCTGAGCGTTTATGAAACAATTTCTATTCAGCTTGCAAGCGTGAAATTTTTAGACACACACTTGCAAGCTGAATAGAAATTGTTTCATAAACGCTCAGAGTTTGTGTTTAGATCTAGTTTCTTTATTCCTGTCTTTCACTGATGATAGCAAATAGCTTGAAATCATGATCTGAAAGTGGAATTATAGTTAGAGATAGTGAATACTACTCTGATGTTTATGTAACAAAACATACGCTTGATCGGTGTTTTTGGTAGAACGCCATCTGTGGACATAAATACAAGCGTTAGCAAGTTTTTTAACTTGCATTTTTGTTTATCATAAATGTACCTTTGAGGTCTTTCTTGCAATGATATAGATTGCAGAGGCTTTTACTATGTGGTGATGCTGAACTGAGATCAGACCCATATAGCTATCTGATTTGCTATGCTGAGTTTGAAGACATTACGTGTCTAAAAAATTCACGCTTGCAAGCTGAATAAAAATTGTTTCATAAACGCTCAGAGTTTGTGTTTAGATCTAGTTTCTTTATTCCTGTCTTTCACTGATGATAGCAAATAGCTTGAAATCATGATCTGAAAGTGGGATTATAGTTAGAGATAGTGAATACTACTCTGACTTTTATGTAAACAAAACATACGCTTGATCGGTGTTTTTGGTAGAACGCCATCTGTGGACATAAATACAAGCATTAGCAAGTTTTTTAACTTGCATTTTTGTTTATCATAAATGTACCTTTGAGGTCTTTCTTGCAATGATATAGATTGCAGAGGCTTCTACTATGTGGTGATGCTGAGCTGAGATCAGACCCATATAGCTATCTGGTTTGCTATGCTAAGTTTGAAGACATTACGTGTCTAAAAAATTCACGCTTGCAAGCTGAATAGAAATTGTTTCATAAACGCTCAGAATTTGTGTTTAGATCTAGTTTCTTTTTTCCTGTCTTTCACTGATGTTAGCAAATAGCTTGAAATCATGATCTGAAAGTGGAATTATAGTTAGAGATAGTGAATACTACTCTGACGTTTATGTAAACAAAACATACGCTTGATCAGTGTTTTTGGTAGAACGCCATCTGTGGACATAAATACAAGCGTTAGCAAGTTTTTTAACTTGCATTTTTGTTTATCATATATATATATATATATATATATATATAGTAACCTTATGGTTGGGTCTGATGTTTGTCAAGCCTTATTAATTAAAGTGGTCAAATGTGAAAAATTTTAAATTTTAATTAACAATAATTGAAATATATTATATTAGTGATATGTTATAGTAGTTGCCCAATTGTATTTTAAAATTAAGTAAGTGTCATCATTAAATCTCCCAAGAGTAATAAAGATTAAGACTGTTCAAGATATGCTAAACCCTCTGGCAGGATGTGTATGAGATTTCATATGTAGTTTGTCAGGTCGTCTAATTTTCAATAATATTAAAATGATAGTTTAATAGTGTTATTATTAAGTATGTTTTGATATTTTATTATTATTAATAATAGTTTGAAAGATTTAAGTTTATAACTTTTCTAAATCAACATTTGTAATCAATTCCTAAGTATATTTTTATTGTGATTTAAGATAGTATTGAATAGCCTGATTAATATCACTAATAAATATAGGGAGAAGTATTAATTATAAGCACACACCATCATTATTTTATTTTCTTGTACCATAATTCAATGTGCTGAAAGGTATAAATAACTTAACATAAGCAGTAGAGGGGGGGGCACTATTCAAAAAATAAAAAGAAGAAAGATATTAACATTTGAAACAAAATAAAATTAAAAAAACTAAGAAGGAGCTAAAAAAGTAATAACACTGGATTTGAATTGACCTGGATCAAGATATATTATGACTCTTAGATTACGAAGTAGAGATTCTTACTTTCTTGCATGCATTTTGCCCTGCTTATTTATTGAATGACAATCACAAGGTTTTCACACTGGGAAAAAAATGGGAACTATTTTGGAACAAGAAATTATAAGCATGAGACTTTATTTTATATATTATTACAATTTTAATCATTATGTACATTTAAAAATCAAGAGTCAGTCAGTTGTTTAAAATGACAAAAAGAATAAAATATTCTGTGTATTCCCTTTATTAAAATAAATGAAAAAAATACGTTTTGCTTTTATATTAAAGTAATAATAAAAATCTGATTTAAAAAAAAAATATTTGAACAAAATCTTTTAAATTCAGAGTAAACAAATTCAAATTTTCTCCAAATGGATGATATAATTTAATGATTTTATAAAATGCGAGAATTTAGTTTCTATAATATTTAAAAAAATATATATTCTGATAAATATTTTGGAACACTGGCTTACTTTGTTATTGAAAACAAATATTAGAAAACATTTACTGTATTGATAAATGCAAAGGATGTTTAACTTATAGTTTCAATCTACTTAATGTAAATCTTTATAAAAGAAAATAATAATTCTTGATAGTATTATGATAGAAAATATTTAGTTATTGATAGAAAAGAAATAAATAAATAACTACTTCTTGATAATTATTGTGGAATGCTGGGTTAAAACTAATTTCAAGTATTTTTTAAAAAAAAGATTTTAAAATGTACTTACTATTGCAATATATTAGCATGATTAAAAGAAATAAAATACTTTTAATAAAGTTCGATTTAATTATCACAATTTAGTTTAAAAAGAATGGATCCAAAATTCTGCAGAAAATAATTATAATTTCTATTATATTGTTATTTTTATTGCTATAAAGTCTTGGTGATTTTATTTTACTGTATTAGGATAAAGAAAAAAAATATGGATGCATTGTTTTATAAAATATTGTACCAGCTGACAATGATATTTTCTCTTGTCAGTCAGCTCATAGTGAAGGAACTTAAATTATGAATTATGGATATAAAGTAAAATATTATGATTTTTTAATGTTCATGATCATTATTATATTAATTTTAAATATTATATATTTTTTTTATTTATGGTATGAATATGCAATTACTTTGAAAATAGATTACGGTAAAATTATATATACAATTGTTTTTATTGATTGGTTTAAAATTTAATATTAAATTCAGTTTGTAGATAGAGATATTCATCTTTTACATTTATGAAAATAGTTTATTGTCATTCTATTTATGGGTAAACAGACATAATAGTATTTACTTAATGACACAATTATTTTATTATATGGAGGTTTCCATACAACAGGTATACAATCCTATTATATCTAGTTATATTTTGCCTATAATTTAATATGTCCACTTTAGTTTATAGAATTTATGCTATTTTTCATTGACTGTGAGTTTTTTATTATTGAGAATTTTATTATGCTTTTAAAATATTTTATAGTTGTTTGACTTAACAATACCTTTGTTGGTTCCATACACTATTTAGTATTTATATTGTGAAGTAGATATTTATTGTTTAGCTTTTACTGTGAGAATTATTTTATCTGCCATTATTTTGATGAGGTTTTGTGCTAGTTTCCATTTTATATATGTGAAAGAAAAAAAATTTCATTAAATATTGTATCATTGATTCTCCCATTGCTTATACCAAGGGAGAACTATATTGTCAAGGCTGATAAGTAGTTAATGCTTAACTAGCATAGTTTAATGCCTAGAGAAGATTATTTTCATGGCATGCATTCTGTTTCCCTGTGTTGAGATGATGTCCATACATTTTTACCTAGGAAAAATGTATTGGAATCTGTCATATAAATATATAACTATATAATGTTGTTTTGAAGAACCTTTCTTTATTGTATGAACCCTCATGATGATGTCTAGTTATTTTCCACTGTGCATGGTGAAGTTTTTTATGTTCTAAAATTGTATGGCAATGATAAGATAGAGTTAGCTTCAGGGGACACTTGTGAATCTATAGTGTTTAGCTGAATAAAATTGTGTATGAATTCTGATTTTGTACTTTGTCAAAAGTTTACAAGCAAAACCAACAAAACTTACTAGTAATTTTAAAACTTATCTTATGTATAACTTAATAAAAGGTACACATGTGCAACACCATTTTATTTTCATCAATTAGTAGTTCACCAGTGGATCAGTAAGACATTTCAATAGTTAAAATGATTATTTTATGGACATAGGCAAAGTTTAGTAACCTGTATACACTTGACTTCTGGTGTCTTTTTCTATATTTATGTAGTAAATTTTATCATGTTAAACAGTAATAATTGTTATTATGCTTCATATAATAATTGCCATTATCATATTACTGATTAATAAGTTTAGTCATTTTTAATGCTCTCAATAGCACTCTAGAAATAGAGGTTATGTTACTAAACATATCAGAGCATCAAAACTGTTAGTAAATTTTAAGGAAATATACTTGTAATTAAATGAATATACCTTGATTTATATTGTTTCTAAAATAGATGTATGTTTTTCAATTATTTATTATTTTAAAAAGTTGTAAATAATGTAAATAAATCTTATTGTTTTTCTATCAACACATTTTATTGTTTTAAAGTCATCATCAATTAATACAGTATATTTTTATTATGCATTAATATATCATAATGATTTTGGTAAACTTTTACATTTAAAGTACATTTTAAAATTTATGGCTTATTGACGAGAATACTGTAGATCTTAGATCCATGTCTTATTTTACATAATATTTTACTGATCTATTGGTTTTAGAATAACCTATTTATTTGAGTCATTAAATACATCATTTATGGATCTTGATCATATTTCCCACAATTATTTAATAAAAGAGAGTTTTCAAGTTATTGTGGTTACTTTATTAAGAACTTATTTGTACTTTATAAAGCTTAATTAAAACAACTAGAATGTTTTTTTTTTAAATTTTCAGGTATATATATATATATATCAATTATAATGATGCTAACACATGCGTTATATATATATAATAACGAAACTTGAATATATTCCAAACAACGGTAAACAATTTATATTATATTTATTTTGTTATATATATATATATATATATATATATATATATATATACACTTACACACAAAAAGAAAGAGAGAGAACTGCACACATCGCCACATGGATATATTTATTTTTTAATTTACTTTTATATAATAAAGTTGTAATATTTTCTCCACTAATAATTAAAATAATTAAATTACAAACTTATTTTATATATTCATTAAACATAATTAGTATTTAAACAATTGGCTATAAGCATTAAATTTTTGGAATATTAAACATAACAGTAAAAATCTAATTAAAAATCCATCAGTTTAATCAATAAAATGAGAAATGTTGTAAATGCTTTTTAGTTTAAAAGCATACCAGGAGAAAAGAGACACTAACTTAATAAGTAAGTAATATTATATAAACAAAGAGTTTTTTTTCTAAGTATACAACTAAAAAAAGCTTTTTTTTTCAGTTTTTGTCTGTGTTTATATATATATTAAAATCGTTTCCAATTATATTATATTTAAAATATATAAGTATTTAAACTTAATAAATTACTCTTGCTCTATCCAGTTTGGTGCAGTTGAGAGTAATTATCCCTGAAAGAAAGCTCAAACTTCCACGTTTGATATAGAATATCTTCTGCATTAGTGTAGGTATGGAGGAAGATCATATTCTTCAAAAATACCACTTTTTCAACATTTTAAAACATCTTAGTTCTTTGTGAGGTAAAGATAGACAAAATTATTTTTCATTTTTACTTCATCGCATGGTCAAACAACAACATCAACAAAAACAAAACGCAAACAATATAACTTTCGGCATTAGTTTGGCCCCTTGAAAAGTAGATAAGTAAAAGGGATTGATTAAAATAATGTATTAGATGACTTTGCAGAAATAAAGTCTTCTGGGACTACTCTGTTGAGGTTGCTTCACACATGCTTTATATAGCTTTTATTTGTTTTCGTTTTACTTTTAAAATATAAATAATTAATTAAACATATTATTATGTATTAATTTTAAAAATACATGTATTTATAAGCTTATCATAAAGTCTTTTTGATTTCATTGAACTTTAAATACAAAATAAAAATTTTATTTGATACTCTGGTGCTTTTTTTTAATGTTTCTGCTGGAATGATTTCAAAAGTCTTTACTGTCATATAAAATTTCCTATTATATCAGTTTTGTTTCAAAAATGATTCTTAACTATATACTAATTAGAGTTTTAATTTTATTAATTGCAAAATTGCAAATATCAGCCTTACAATGGTAACTGAATAAATATATTTATATTAAATATGCTTTTTTCTAAAGCATTTTAAACCAGGGTAGGTTTTTAGCAACTATAAATATCTATTTTTGATATTTATTTTTTGTTTGTTTTTGGAAATAAATCAGCCTTGATAATCAATCTTAGTGATTTTCATTATTCTTAGTATTTTTTATTTATTTATGTATTTCTGACTTTTTACAACCACAACTAAATGGCGCTGGAATTTTCACAAGAAGAGATTAAAAAAATTGTTTTTTTTTCTTCTAATAATAAAGTTACTGAATAAATATGATATATAAACAGTATATTTAAATTTTTTAAAAGACAAATAGAAAAAAAAGTAAATAACCTATGAATAGTAAAAATTGGTTATTTATTAATCAATAAATTTATTGACAATATATTTCTGGTTGGTGAAATGTTAATAACAACATAGTACCTTACCAAGCCAGAAAAAGCTATAAACTGACTTTAAAAAGAAAACAAAAACAATAATTAATATTTTCAATAAAGAAATAATGATGATTTATGTAATTTTCTGACTATAATTTACTAATATATCATATTTTCTATTGATATTGTTGAAATAAAAGTTAACTTATTATTTCAAAATTAGGTACTAATTCTGGGCAATCAATTTGCCCAAAAATGTTTTTTTAGAATACTTTTTAAAATTCCAAATCAGTTATAATTTTTTGGGAATACTTTTGTTTGTACTGGTATTTTTTTTTTGCAGTATCAAAATTTCAATTTAATGTATCTATAACTAGTTTTAAAAAAGAGTTTATTTTGATATGTTCTAAGAAGTACTAAAAATGTTTAACATGTTTTTAAATATATATCTTAAAGATACAGAATATGACTGAAAATCAACATGTTATTTTCACAATTTGTAACAGTTCAGACATAGGGGTACATATTTGGAAGAAGTAAATCATCATCCTCCAAAGAATACAAATCAATTAACATAAGTCAGAATCATCTTTGAAAATCATTATAATAAATAATAACATGATATTAAAGCACCAACAAATACTGATAGAATCAATAGTCATGTTTTTGACCAGATTTAAAAAAGATAAAGTTTGGATTAATTATGGTCTAGTAATGCCAATCACAGAGTGTATTATATTTCAAAAAGATGCACATACTTAAGTGCTAAACTAACTATAGTATTAAATTGATTATGATGATCATCAATGCTTTAGGTTTTCTGATACCATGAGTTTACTAACCATCAACAAAATAGCAATGATCATAAGGTAATTGGATTTTAAAGGTGACTTTCACCTTAGCACCAATCGATATAATTTTATAAAGAACAATCTAGATATGCACACAAAAATACACATTCCATATAAATATCATTATTGTCTAAAAGTAGCTTGGGATCACAATAATTCTATGAACTGTGACTAAAAACAAAAAAAAATACACACATATAAAACTCAATCTGTTCTAGTATAAAATAACTTTACTGAAATAATAAAAAATGAAAATTTTGTAAAATATTTTATAATACAAATACACTATTCTGATTTTGACTTGCAAGCAAAGAAATTATTTTTACAGAATGATAAACAAAGCAATATGTGTAACATTATTTAAATTTTAGTTTACACACATATAAATTGTGGATGAGATTAAATAATTACATATACCTATACACCCATATATGTCTAATAATAACAAATATCTGTTATTAATAAAGAAATATAAACTTCTATTTTAATACATTAATTTTGAATGATTTTAAATATACATATATATAATAAAAACAAAAAATTAACAGTAAATGCAATATTATAGTTTAAATTTTTTTGTAGCGCTTTCGATTATGTGGTAATCCTAGTTAGCTTTAACTGAATTTCAAATATTTAAACTTAATGTTACATATATTTCCATAAGCTGTGTATGGCCATATTTGCAACTTGCCTATTAATAACATCATTCTTATATTTATCCATCAATATTGCCTCTTTAATTTTCCTCTTTTTATGATATCTTTCTTCCATTAATATTTTTATTTCATTACTATTAAATGTAAACCTATAATTATAAGTTTTTTCATGGTCAAAGAGTACAGAAGTTGTATTAAATTAACTATTTACATCATTTTTAATTCTATTATATAACAATTGATGCTCCTTCAATCTTTTTTCCACAGAACATCTCGATTCACCGATATATAATTTCTGTCATCCACATGAAATCCGATACATTATATTATTTCTTTGCAATTTAGGAATAATACTCTTAGAATATTTAATCAATCAATTAACATTTGGAGAAACACAAAATTAAATATTATACTTTTCTTTAAATATATAAATATATATTTAAAGAAAAGTATGTCAGAAATTATATATCGGTGAATCGAGATGTTCTGTGGAAAAAAAGGTTGAAGGAGCATCAATTATTATATAATCGAATTAAAAATAATGTAAATAGTCAATGTAATACAGCTTCAGTATTCTTTGATCATGACAAAACTTGTAATTATAGATTTACATTTAATAGTAATGAAATAAAAATATTAATGGAGGAAAGAAATCATAAAAAAATAAAAAATAAAGAGGCAATATTGCTAGATAAATATAAGAATGATGTTATTAATAGACAAGTTGCAAATACAGCCATACACAGCTTATGGAAATATATGTAACATTAAGTTTAAAAAAAATTGAAATTCAGTTAAAGTTGATGAGGATTACCACATAATCGAAAGCACTACAAAAAAATTTAAACTATAATATTGCATTGACTGTTAATTTTTTGTTTTTATTATATATATTTTTATAATGGGTATTGTATTTCACACACACACACACACATATATATATATGTTAAAACGAAGATTTGCACGGGTTAAATATATAAAATACATATTTAGCGGGTTCATCCGTGTTAACACAGATGAACCCGCAAAATATGTATTTTATATATATATATATTGTACTGGTACGCCCATTTCACCCTTTACAGTCTTATAAATCTTTCGACCCATATACGCACCGAGCATGATTGTGACATATGTAATGAAATGAAATAATGATAATAATTTCCCTGCGATATCAATGGTTAAATATGAAAAGCAAATATCCCAAAAGAATTATTAGAGGAAGGAGATACAACCAAAAAAAATGAGGTCAATCGGAACCTTACCTGTTACATCATCCCACACCAGTCCAATTAACTAACAGTGGTCACTCTTTTAATTTACACACCTTTAAAAGTACTAAAATATTTTTATTTAGCCTTTAGCACCACCTCCAGTAAAGAAATGTATTGTTGACCCTCCTTTTTCTTTCCTAAGAGAGTGGGCAAATAAAATGATCACAGTTATATATCATAAGAAAAAAATTAAATATATTTGGACATAAAATGTGAGGTAATATAACCCTCCAGTAAGTTATCCCTATCTAGCTCATAATTTATTTTTTTTATCTCAGGTTAATGATTGGTTCAATCCATTTACGTGAAATAACTCCGGTTATATGTTAATGATTGAGTAAGTAATTTGAACTAAGCAAACAAGAGTGGCAAAACATTTTTTTTAAATAAAAAAAAATATATATTCTTTATTATAACTTTTAAATGTTTTATCAGGTTAAAGATTTTATATAATTAAAAAAATATATAGTACTTAGATTAAACATCTATTTACAAAAATAATTACACAAAGAAATGTCATTTTAAAATAATTGCATAACGGGTGTGGCCTATACCTCTTTCCTACTTGAAAAATAATAGTTTAAGAAACAAATGTATGTAATACATTTCCCAACAAAGAAACATAATTCATATAGGTATTAAATCCATTTAAAAAAAACACACTAGTTTACATGCATGTCTACTGATTACCTCTAGGATCAATAAATTATTAATATTTTTATGCAACTTTATGTTTTAGTGCTGAAATATTTATACATGATACACATCTATGTTTATTTATTTTAAATGTATAAATGATGCCTAATAAGAAATAATATGGCTAAAGAATACTCTACATAAGATATCACCATAGTAAAAGATTATGAGGTAGAGATTCTCCACATAGGGAATCTAAATGAGACATGCATGCAACTATTATATAATATAAGTGATATAAAGATTACATAAAAGATTATAGTTATGAGTATATAAGAGAAACATATTACTGAGTTATAGAATAAAAAATAAATAAATGAATAAATACATATCAACAGATCTAAACTCATCTGTATTCACAACTGTTATAAAGTTTGGCTTCGAGCGGATCACACAAACTACTCTATAGGGCAGACAGGGCTTCCTTCTCCATTACATTATCAAAGAGTCCTTGTTATCAGGTCTTGGGTGGCATCTTTTAAGACATCGTAGAGCTTCAGGGATGAACTGGGGTGTACTGCTGCTGGTGACCTACTCCATGGTTTTTTGTATACTGGAACACTTATAATGGCCATCTCTAATAGGTACGTGTTCGAAGATTTATAGTTGTACATTTTGTCAGTAGATAGGTTTTAATATGACTGATTGTATTACCATGTTCATGTCTTCTTCTTTTTTCAGCTTTCTTTAAATTTCTTTACAATAATATAATATTGGATATGGTTAAGTTTCAAAATTCATTTTGATTACTAGGCATTTCTTCACGGTGATATAATTAATACTGGATCTTACTGCTTCCTTAGACTGCTCATAAGCAACTTTGATTTTCTCCTAAAATCTATGGTCTGCCTGCTTGGACTGCTCAGGAGTGACTTTTTTTTCTCCAAAATCTATGATATGCCTGCTTGGACTACTGAGAAGCAACTGACTCTCCCCACTTAATAGATAGGACATATGGTCCCCTTTTAGCCAATTAAACTACCCCCCCCCATGAGCTATCGCTTCAGCCTATAATAAGTTAAAATATAATTTATACATTCCTTAATTTTATTTGTTACAAAGTATACCTTTTTAATCATGGAAATTATACAGTTTCCATCTTAATTAATTAGAGCATCCATTATGCTTCATTACACTAGATAAAACCAATTTTTAATTTTTATCTTTAAGACAGATCAAAAGAACAAAATTTCTTTTACCAAAAAATATTCCTTTCCATCTTTTGTTCTTTTTATATAAAAAAATAAATTCCAATTTACAAAACTTTTTCTTTATAATTACCAAAAACAAAATCCATTATAAAGAAAATATAAAATTTGACATTATATATTTTTTTTTAAAAAAAAAAAGAAAAACATTTATTTAAAAATATAAAAAAAAAAAACACTTCTGGATACGTATATCAGAACATAACAAATACAAAAAAAATGTTCCCAATGTAAACAAAAGTCATTACAAACTTAAAACTATTCTTTATATAGTTTTTTTTTTTTTTATAAGATAAATTCATTAATAATACAACACATACATTTGTACTGTGGGTGAAAATAAGATTAGTCTGTCTCAAGATATACGAGAAAATATAATAGCACATTTAACAGGATTAAAATTGTCTTTCATGGAATATTTTCCAAAACCCGAAAACACAAATGATAATTGTATTTCAAACCCCTTCTATGCAGAAAATTTATAAAAAGCTACTTCATTATCAATAAAGGATAAATAAAATTTAATAGAATTATCATGTGACAGAACTTTACAAGTAGAATTCAAATGACACAATCTAATTAATTTTTGGTTAAACCTTAAAGAATATGAACAACTTTCTGAGAAAGCTCTTAAATTATTATTACCATTTACTAGTACGGAATTAGTAGAAAGAGCTTTTTCTTCATATATTTTTTTAAAAAATAAGTATCAAAACAGATTGAAAGCAGTTGTAGACTTAAGGGTATACCTCGCATCTTTTGAACCAAATTTCAAAAAATTATGTTGTTCGAAACAAGCACAAAGATCTCATTAAATTTATTTTATAAAAATATTTGATTATGATAAGAAAATATACTAATTGGTTTTTTATAATTTTGTGTTTTTATTAAAACCATTTATTAGTAAACGAAATATGACAAAATAGTAGATAAATAATGAGTCGGATCAAGGCAAATCAATCTAAATTATTTAATTTGAAATAATGTATCAGAAAAGGATCATATCCAGAAATTAGACTCTCATTAATTCTTGATCATCTATTGTGGATTACTAGATGTAAGCTAGTATTTAATCATCAAACTTTTAATCCTATTAACTTCATGCTGAACAATATAAAGAAAACAAGAACAAGAGATAGCCTGATAACCCAGAGGTTATTTTTACCATGACTTGGGACATGCTGGATTTATCCTCTCCATGGCCCAAGCAATAGCAAGATGCTCCAAAAAAAGAAAACAGACTCAAATTAGGGAAAACCAAATGAAGGAATGAGAAAACACTATGAACAAAATATGTACCAAATAACCTTTAATGTAATAATGTAATCTTTAATAAATTATTTTGGAAAAAATATGAAACTTTGAACAAACACATACATATAAATATGTTACAGTGAGTTTATAATTTCAGTGAGTTTATAATCTGGTGTGACATTTAGGCATGTTTCAATGTAACTTGTCTCATTATGAGATGTGAATACATACATGGTCATCCTATAATATTTATAATGCAAATAAAATAACACACTCGCAATAACAAATTTCATGAAATACAATCATTTTTACGAAGTGGTACAATTTAGCTTGATGTACTACCAAGTGGTACGCGAGCCAAAAAAGGTTGGGAAATGCTGTATTAGATAAAACCAACTTTTAATTTTTATCTTTAAAACAGATCAAAAGAACAAATTTTCTTTTACCACAAAACATTCCTTTCCATCTTTTGTTCTTTTTATATAAAAAAAATAAATTCCAATTTACCAAAATTTTTTCTTTGCAATTATCAAAAACAAAATCCATTATAATAAAATTATAAAATTTGACATTATATTTTTAAAAAAAAAAAAAAAAACCCCCATTTATTTAAAATATCAAAAAACAAACATTTTGGTATATGTATATAGGAACATTACAAATAAAACAAAAATGTTTCCAACGTAAACAAAAGTCATTACAAACTTAAAACTATTCTTTATGTAGTTTTTTTTTTATAAGATAAATTCATTAATAACACAACACATACACTTATATTGTGGGTGAAATGGAAATATAGTATAGACCAAAGCCAGTATTTACTTCACACATATAAACATTTATACACGTGTTTTAATTACGATCTATTTGATCGATTTTATATTAAATTTTATTCTTTTAAAGATTAGCTGTGCTGAATTCTCAGCAACAGCCATTTTGTGCATGGATGTTATATACACGGTCTGCACAATACCCCCATTCCTGATGAGAGTGTTAAAATGAGCTTACTCTTTTTAATGGTCTTATTTAACTATTTTAATATTTTGTTTAATTATTTACATTTTAAATATTTCCATTTTTATCTTAATATTCTATACCAATTTTGAATTGACCACTATATTTCCATATGGTTTTCGAGACTGTGCATTATACATGCCTTTAATTCCCTGTTCCGTTTTCACCCAAAAAGCATTATCTCCACAACAATCCACAATTTCGAAAAAGCTTTCATATAGATTACAGAATTTCTTGAATTTGAATTTTGCTCGGTCCCTTACCTGGGGTGTTCGAACCATAACTTTATCTCTCGCTTGGAATCTATGTTTTAGAGTTCCTTTCCATTTTTATGCCTACTACTCATTTGTTGCATCTGTACCCCAGCTTTTCTCTTATCAACATCCCGGTCAATAGCTCCTTAGTTCCCTGGAAAATTGATTTTGAATAGTTTTGGAAAGTGTTTTCCAAAGTGTAATCGCATCAGGGTGAAACCTGTGGATTCATTTCGGGACCAGTTAATAAAGTTTAGTATTTGCGGCAATTCTTTAATTCACCCCCTATGGTTTGTTGGTACATAAGTATGAAAAAGTCTGCCCAACTCCCACATTACTCTTTCACAGGTGTTACTTTGGGGATTTCAGATTGACGTTAACAGATTATACCTCGTTTAGTCACCCAACAGTTCCATTCTTCTGATACAAAAAAGGTTCCATGATCTGAGAGTATGACTTTTGGTTTTTCTACTTTTGGAAAATGTAGGATGTCTAATACCTTAGTAACTTCTTGAGTTGTAGTGTATGATAGTGGGTAAGCAGCCACCCATTTCAAAAACAAATCATATGTGACAAGGAAGTATTTTTTTTCTGTTAAATGATGGCAAGAGGCCATAAATATCTATAGCTAAAATTTTGTTTGGGTCATCAGGTATGATAGATTTCATCGGGCTGGCATATGATTGATTCTGCAGTTTTGTCTGCTGATACACTTTGCACTGATTTAGTACAGTGATGATATCCCGGTGCATCCCTGGCCAGTAAAACCACTGTTTTATGCAGTACTCAGTTTTTGGTGTTCCATAATGGCTGTACAACTGGGGTATGTAAGTAATGAGGGACCATCTCATTATGGAAAATATTATCACCCTCCATTCCTCTCTATCCTTTTGCAGTTGACAGTATAATACCCTTCCCTCAACTTTGTATCTACTTTTATCTTTTAACGCAGTGCTTTCACCTTGAGGTTTCTCATGGCACCCTATCAAGATGCAGTTTAGCATGGCTATCTTCTTCCTGCCTCTTAGTTAATTGGTTTAATTCTTTTTCCATAGCCTCATCCTTTTTATTTAGCATTATACTAGCTATATGTGCTTGCTCCAGACTCAGATGTTGAGGGATTTGCACAGGAACAGGATGATGACTAAGGATATCAGTGACAACATTTTCATCCCATTTACAATACCTCACAGTATAATTAAATTCCTGAAGGAATAGACTTCACTGTACCAATCTGCTATTAGAGAGGTAGCTGTGGTTTAGAAACTCCAGACTTTTATGATCAGTTATCACCACAACTGGAGAGCCTAACAACATGGGGTGAAACTTTTTAAAAATCCCATACAATGGCAAGGGCCTCCTTTTCCGTGACAGTATAATTGAGTTCAGGTCCCTTAAGTAATCATCTTATAAAATATAACACTGCTACCTGTCTGGTTGAATTTGAGACAGTGACCCCTAGTCTACATCCACTGCTATCTGTCTGAGTATGAAAGGCTTTCAAAGTCTGGGTAATCCAACACCACTTGCTTTAAAAAACTTTGTTTTACTTGGTTAAAAGCTTCTTCCTGTTCTACAGTCCATTTCCACCAGGCCTCCTTTCTAATCAACATAAGTAACAGTTCCACTTGGCCTGAAACATTTTCACAAAATTGGTTATAAAAATTACAAAGTCCTAAGAATGACTGGATATGTTTTTTCATTTGAGGTCTAGGGAAGTTTGCAATCACTGTTATTTTATCTGGATGAGGTTTGATACCTGATTGGCCTAACAAGTATCCCAGAAATTCAATCTCATCTGAAACCACTTTACTCTTTTTTAAATTTATCTCAATATCTTATTCTTTACATTCTCCAAAAACTGTTCTAACTGTTGGAGATGCTCTTCTATGGATGCAGAAGCCATAACTACATCGTCAACATATATGGTAATGATTTTCTTGATATTAGAGGATATGACATAGCCCAGGCATTTCAAAAGTCCTGCCCCACTGTTAATAGGTCCAAAAGGCATCCAATTAAATTTGTATGAATAACCCCCATATGTGAAAGCTGTATACTGGTGATTGTTAGGGTGTAGTTTTATCTGCCAATAACTCGAGGTTAAATCAAATGTAGAAAAGATCCATTTTCCCTTTAATTTTCCCTAGTAACTCTTGCATAAGGATGATAATGGTACAGTTAGGTATAGTCACCTTATTTAGTTGATGGGCATCTAAACACAATTTTACTGCCCTATCTTTTATACCACCACCAGAGGGTTGCACTAAGGAGATGAGCATTTACTAATTATGCCCCCATTCAACATCTATTCTAATTGTTTCTCCACTTCTTTCTTATATTGATTTGGGACTGGGTATGGCTGTGCTTGAAAGGGTTCCCCTGGCTTCAATCTCATCC